>CAKKOB020000414.1:0-53407 GCA_918844115.2 Phlebotomus perniciosus | reverse complement strand
GAACAAAATCATCTTGATATATCAATAGGTATTGAACCAAAGAAGTTCTAGTAAAAATTTCATTTGAATCTGACAAGCCGCTTCAAAGATATGAGCATCAATATTCTTAAGTGGCCCATAAGTGGTATCGCCACCCTATATACCAACTAAAACTGTTGAATACCATGAATGTCACATGTATGTATAAAATAAAATATATATAGGTAGAGAGATAATTGACAAATTTAGAAAACCGAGAAATTTCATCATCTGCAATAGACATATCTGCATGGGACACATTCTGGAATAATTGAATGAAATTCCCTTCTGGCGTTTCGTACATAAAAGCTCTGCATAAGCTTTAACATAGACAACATTTTTAAGACTTTTTTAAACGAAGATTTATACGTAATCTATAAAAATGTTTCAATTTTCTTTATATTTTTTTTTATATCTTTATATAAAATAATTTTTTTAACTCCAAACTCAGAGGTATCATTCTAATCAGGATACTAATACTAATAATATCGAAGGGTATTTTACTACAATAGCTGTGTACTTTCTAGGAAGGCTAACAGGTTGAAATAAAAATAACACTGTGGGTGCGGAGTGAGAGAGAAAAAGGTGAAAGACTCAAGTGGAGAAGAAATTAAATAGTGCGGAAGTAATTTCACTCCAAGGGTCTTATTATTTGCTATTTAACTTCAATTACTTTCATTTTCCCGTAGAACGAATTCTTGCACACATTGACTCCAATTTGGAAAGAGCCATTCCTCTCCAATCACTTGAAACTGAGGCAATTTTCCTTCATACATTTTCAGGATTAGGAGAGGAGATTCCTGTAAAGCGAATCATCGCTGGAAGAGCAAAAGCGCAACGGGAGGGTTTTCGAGAGGCGTATTCCAACTGGAAGTTCCAGGGTGGTGAAAGCTCCCCCTCAAATCAGCTTAATCAGCTGTTCTCGGTTACGCAATCACATGGGAGGCATGGAAGCGAGCCACGCTCTGGACAGAGGCGCGCAATCGCTTCTCTCTTTCTCTCTCTTTCTCTCGCCTTGCTCTCTCGGCACTTCGCGGCATTCTCGCTAAAAACTTAGACTCACCCAGTCGCTGTCTGGGAATCTGTCAAGTTGTTTCGTGCGGGAATTTTGTTCAGCGTGTTTATTGATTTAATCGGAGGAGTTTGTGTCCATTTTTCGTGCCGACTCCGCGAAAAAGTTCACAAGTGGGTGATTTCAGTGACTTTGTGGAGCCCAGGATCTCTTGCTGCACCACATAATCTGCCACCAGGAGATCATTCCAAGTCACACTGCCCGCTTCTGTTTGCGTGAGTGACAAAATTTCCATTTCCATTGTGATACTCCTCAATCAAATGCCCCATAATGCCACTAATTACATAATCACAAGACACTCTTATCACTCTTGGCTGTAGATAGCAACATTGGCCAATTGATGGTATCGGTGTCACTCCGCTTCCTCCTCTTCCTGCCATTCACTTTTCTATCTAATACAATTTTCACTGCAGTTTCACTGACCCCCTCCCAATTGTCCGGAAGCCACTATGACGTCCACGCCGAACCAGCAGCCCGTTCCAGCGCCGGAGAAGAAGCAATTCGCGTGAGTAACCTCGATTTTGGGCTATTAAAAGACAGATTTTTCTGGTGATAAAAAACCCCAATGAATGTGACTCTGTCCTTGACAACCAATTACATAATTTTCCGTCTCGTTTTGAGCCACCAGCGCGTGCCCCATGGAAAATGGACACAGCATTCCCATGCGAAGCACCCGCGATGTCATGGCAACAGCCAAGAGTTTTTCTCTCTATTGCGATCATAAACGAGAAGAGTGAATGTTGATCTATCTCGTTCGTCAACATATAAATTGATTGTGTATTCAGAATCTGCTCATTGACATTTTCGTGATAATTGCTTCTGACTACGTTTATCTGTGGCGTACAAACAATTTATTGTCAGTCTTGTGCGATAGAAAAGGGTGCTGATAGCATCGACAACGATGAGCACACTTCAATTTGGGACGGGGTATCAGAGAGTGTGCCCCGGAACAGAGGGTGTCGCAAAATTCCGGGAGTTTCCATGGGCAACAAGGGGGCTTTCATTGAGCAGAATAGAGCACAGGCAATTTAATGTTGAAAAGAAATATTTTTTAGAAATCTTCTGTAATTATTATTTAAATCAAGGTTTAAAGAAGATTTAGAAAATAAGATCGCTTTAAAAGTTTATCAGATAATTTATTTAACTTACTTGAGGAAGTCTGCAAAGTACATAAAGTTTTTGCAACATCAGTAAACTAATCAAAAATTAACATAAAAATTTTCTCGCTATATAAGAATCTGTATTTATTTATTCAGTTTTATTAATTTACTCTCCTAATATTCATAATCAACAGATGTGTTTGAATTGCTAAGCGAGAAATTGAATTAAACCGAGAAAAATTAAAATATTATTATTACAGTTAATCTAGTATAGGTAGATACTTGAATTCTACTTCTCGTTTAATCCCTCTTCCGATTCTGTATACTTCTGGCAAACAATTTTATTAAATACCTAATATTATCTTCCAAATTATTATCACATGTGGATTGTAATGACACTTTTACTCTTAACACTAATCCCTGGTATTTATGAATGACAAACCTTTTTGAGGATCGTGCACTTCATTCTTATCTCTTATGTTGATGACAATGAAAAATCCGAGAATTGCTGAACTCTGTCTGTTTCATTGTTGAAATGCTTGTCTCTCAATTCCTGAAGACAGAGACGCTTGAAGTCATCTGACCCGCACAAAGTTGCGCGTTTCTGGCTAGATGCCAAAACGGCATCATTCCCGCCACAATCACTCTCTATCTAGACTCACAAGAGGAAACACTCATTTCTCGAGATTTTATTTATAAAGCGCGACTCCCAAAATCGGGGGATTATGTTTTGATTATCAAAGGATGTCTCTTTATTCACAGGCTCGTCCCGAAAATTGTTAATGGCGGTATTGCGGGAATTATTGGGGTGTCGTGCGTCTTTCCCCTGGATCTGGTGAAGACACGCCTGCAGAATCAACAGGTGGGCCCCAATGGAGAACGTATGTACAAATCAATGTAAGTTTAAGGGGGTGAATTTGTAACTCCTGTGGGGGAGATTTTCGATGTGATTTCATTATTTTTGCCTCACCTCTCCTCAGGTTCGATTGCTTCAAGAAGACGTACAAAGCTGAGGGCTATTTTGGGATGTATAGAGGCAGTGCCGTGAACATTTTGCTGATCACGCCGGAGAAGGCCATTAAATTGGCTGCTAATGACTTCTTCCGTTATCATCTCACATCCAAGACGGGTGAGCTGTCGATGCCACGTCAAATGGCGGCAGGTGGTCTGGCGGGACTGTGTCAGATCATCATCACGACGCCAATGGAGTTGCTAAAGATTCAGATGCAAGATGCTGGTCGCGTGGCAGCGCAGGCAAAGCTGGCGGGAAAAACAGTACCCAAGACGTCGGCCACTAAATTGGCGCTGGATCTGCTGAGGGAGAAGGGCTTGACGGGCCTGTATAAGGGCATTGGGGCAACAATGTTGAGAGATGTGTCCTTCTCCATTGTCTACTTCCCACTCTTTGCCACGCTCAATGATTTGGGTCCCAGGAAGGCGGACGGTTCCGGTGAGGCGGTGTTCTGGTGCTCTTTCCTCTCGGGCTGCGCCGCAGGCTCCATGGCGGCCCTCGTGGTGAATCCCTTCGACGTGATCAAGACGCGACTCCAGGCACTGAAGAAGGCCGAAGGAGAAGTGGCATTTAATGGCATCAGCGATGCTATATTGTGAGTTCTCCGGATTACTTTCTGCAAGTTTTTCAGATTCTTATACTAATTTCTTTTGGGCATTGCAGGAAAACCTTCAAGAATGAGGGTGTCACGGCATTCTTCAAAGGTGGCCTCTGCCGTATGATTGTGATTGCTCCACTCTTTGGTATTGCACAGATGGTGTACTTCTTGGGAGTGGCTGAAGCCATGCTCGGCATCAAACGAGCCTAATAAGTTACCCAAGGACCACAAAATACTCCTGAATCTTCACAAAAAAAGGGAGAGAGAGACAGAGAACCAGAGAATTTAGTCAGAAAAGCAAGTAACTGATCAATTATTTAGGCCACAAAAAACTCACTGGCTGCGAGGCAGTCTTCTCGGAACCTAGAGAGGGATGGGTTATTGACAATAAAAATTAAATGTTTAAGGTGTAATGACCGAGAGACTCTCACACAAGACAAAATGATATCACTGAGAAGTCTCTTATAGTGCTAAATTAACTGTATAATGTCTCAAATTGATGAGAAAAGATATATTTTTTCTGTTCATTTTTTCTGTAAATTTTAAGTAGAGTTGTAATTTATTTGCCGAACCGTACTGATAGATTGTATGATGAGTTTCATCGGTGAGAATTGTTAAATAGGAAATATCCGTTCAAAATACATAACTGTGTCAATTTACAATGTTATTAGCAGGTATTGGGATTTCCTGCCTGGTCTGTTGTCACCTTTCCGCCAGGACTCACTTGAATCAGCACCAGTTCGTAGGTCACAATCGTTCCAGTGATCTAAGAGGGGGAGTTAAGAGCGTTAAAAGAATAAAATTATGTAGGAAAAAGAGTTAAAGGGACATCAACTTACCTTGAGGATTAGCTTCCTGGTGAGACGGAAGAATTTCTTCCCTGTGAGCGAAACCGTGTCATTCGTCACTTCCTCGAGAAATCTCTCTACCTCTTTTGAAACTCCAGCTGTAGGGAGTGATCTGATAGTCAGCGCTGGTTTCTTTGACTGATCATGAATCCTTGAAGAGTACAGAGACACTCCGAAGGTCCTTGCAATTAGGAAACCGAGGGAGTACCAGAAGTAGACAATTTGTATGTAATTCTCCATAGGGCTGTGGGAATATAAAGAAAAATCTTAAGATGTTCATGAAAATCATGGATAATACTCACTTAAGGCTATGAAGCAGTTGAACGCAGACAAAGTAGAGATTGTTGAGGTAAGACAGGAAGATGAGACCCGATATGACTTTGTCCACTTCACGAACGAGAGCTGAAACTTGCTGGTAATGATTCCTCTGATTGCTCCAGAAGAGATCACTCATAATCTTCCCTCGAGCTTGCTCAATCTTCACATTGACCTGCTTAAATCTCGTGGTCAGGGCAATGCTGACCGAGATAATGAAGAGATCCATAAAATTCCACACAAAAGTGCAGTAAAAATTGATGATGTAGCCGAACCAGCCCAGTAGTGGATGATAGGGGAAGATCATGAAGAGATGAGGCATTGAATCAAGAAAATAGAGCTCCAGGTAGGTATTGTGAGCCTTCATGCATCTGTAGGCCTTCTCAATTCCCGCCGCAATTGAGAGTCCATGCTCAATTGCGGCTAGGATGAAAACCCAAGTTACTAGCTGCTGCAGTCGAGTCCTCAGGGATCGTCTATTGCAGAGATGCTCAGTGTGAGGGAGATTCTTTTCCACTGTGTGCCAGTACACCATGAGTTCTGGCCATTTCCGGGCGATACCCACGAATAAGATGATAGCAAAGAAATTGTACAGGTAGAAGAACACAGACACGATATTCCCAAAGGTCAGTGACTCATCCAGGAATTTGAGAGCTGCGATTATTGTCATTAAGCCAACGATAATGATTACGATGAATGAATAGAAAATTCCCAAAGTGATCCACTTGAATTGCAAATCCATCAGAGAATCCCCGAAAACTCCTCCCACAGGTAGGAGGGAAAAGATCCGAGCCGCCGTGAAGACGGGACGCATCGCCCGGAAAGTAGATCCATTATGACCACCACGATATGTGAGAAAATCCTTTGCATTCCAATTATTCTGACCCATGACTGAACATTCTCAGGACGGGATATCTTTCTTATAAGGTAAGCTCTAGGGGAGACAGGGATTTCAGGAAAAATCACAGGCATAGCAATCATTGGAAAAATCATTCGTTCGACAAATAAAATCTGTCTCGAGGAAACAATTTGGGGCGTTTATCTGGGACTGAAATTACTTCTTTCAATTTCCAAGAATCTCAGGTATTATAAAGCCTCCAGAATATACCACGAATTTCTCCCCTGCTGTAATAAATTACGACCGATTCTGATAACTCATTTCATATTTCACTTTATTTCAGTAATTCATCGTTCTCAATGAGGGTAGAAAATTAGCATCATTAACTGGGTCCGGAATTCAAGGGTAGACCCACAAAGGTATTTAATTCAAGGAGTTCAAGTTCAGCATGACTTTCATGTAGGAGAGAAAGTCCCTGTAGACATGCTGCTCATATCCAAAGTGAATAGTCTCGAAATCACAGGCCAACTCCAGAACGACAAGTTCTCCATTTTCTCCAAGTTCACGGGAGACGTTCAATTTGTAGCCCAGCGCATTGGCCAGCAGATGAACCTTCTCCTGATCTGTCTCCTGCATTGCCATAACATCCGTCGCTCTGGCGTATGTCTCTGGTGGGAGGTTTACGAAGAAATTGTGCCTGTCGGCGAGCTTCACGCCCGGCAGGATCTTTGAGTCTGAATTCTTCCATTCGCGGTAGCTCTTGAAGATTTGATCTGAGCGCTCCTGACCCTCCTGCATGGCCTGATCCAGCGGCACGAGGATCTTCTGGTCATCGGGAAACATCTCCTGCACCAGATCGACCATTGCCTTGGCCACCAGCTGTTTGGCACCCTTCTTCGTGGAATGAGTGGCAGTCTTGGAGAGCTGCGACAATTCGCATTTGAATGTGAAGGAGGGTGCATGGGATGGCCCACAGGAGCTAATACAAGTGAATTTGGCGATGGGTAAATTACGTCGGATGCAGATGTCCAGCAGAGTGCCCACATAATCGACTTCCGCACGGCTCACTTTCTGAACAGTGGCCATCCTGAGTGAATCACTGTCCTGACCAAGAATCATCAGCAAATTACCAGCTGCTATGTGTTTGGCCTCCTGCTTCGACCGAGCGCAACCCTCAGCTGTCTCATTGAAAGCCTGAAATACAATTTGGTAATTTCAAAAAGATTTTCCGGCATTCTAGGAATCTTTTTTCTTAAACCTGCACACGGATTGTAAACATTTTATCCTCCTCACTGGGAACCTCTTCGTAATACGGCGCGGATGTCTTATGTTTCACGCAGAGCTCTTGCAGAACTGTCACAGGCGTCTTCATAGCCATTTTTAAGCCAATTTATGAATATATTTAGATGAAAATATACTTGGAAAAATAGGAAAACGGGGAAGCACCCGCGACTTTGACTGAAAAATGAATCTTCTGAGTTTCAATAATTTACCACAATGGCACTGTGAGCGCTAGGGGGTAGAGTCTTAAGAGGCCATCTTAAAATAAGAGATAGTGTTTCTTTAAGAATTTTAATAAAATTATAATTCGTTATTTAATCTTTTTGATTATAAAATCGTTAGAATACAGCATTATATGGCTTAGTTTTAAACAATTTCGCCTTTTAATGCGACTCTGTTTCTCATTTTTGGCTTTTTTTTACCGTTAACGCAGTGTACATAACAAAATTTCTCTCAGGATTTGTTATTTCTTCAGTGTGATGAAATCTCTCTTTGTCATATGAACGTCATGTACAAGTCGCAAAAAATTCACTGTGCGTTGAACTGGAACGTGTTGTGAAAAAGTGCAAAAATGGGCTATTTGCGAAGTAGTTGTGTCCAATAATGTGTTATTATAGCTCTGGTCACGAAGTGGCGTGCAGGCATCTTTACGGCAATCGGAAGAGCCAGAGCATGTGAATGCGGGGCGAGCGCGGGAGGTAATTTGGTGGTTGTCGCGAAGTTGCGCCCCTCCGGAGGATGCAAAGAGACTCCCAAAAAAGATTGTGATTACTGCTCTGTAGTTCTCTTGTGATTCAGTCACTTATATTGTGATAGTTATGCTTAAATTGAATAGGGATCATATTTCACTGCTACTCCCTACGTCCGGAGAGGGCGCGGGGACCGCGGTGGGCAGAAGGAGCCTCCGTCGGGTGAGTAATCGATCGGCTGCCCTTTTCCTCGCCCACTAGTGACTTATCACGCGATTGCTTTTGCTTTGCCCTTTCAGACGTGGAAGCAGCTGTCTCGTTTCCAACGCAACATAATCTTCACTGTTCTGTTGGCGTTCCTCATCATGAGCCTCCTGCTCTACACGGGACTGGGGGATGCGCGCGCCGAAAAGCCCGGTGAGACGCCAGGTGATGGCAGGCGGGAACAGCGGGAAGCGGAGAGGCCAGTTAGGGAGGAAGTTGGTGCCATTGAGGTAATTTTACGGCCGCCCGATGACGTGGATGCGTCGGAGGAGAGGACGCCGCGTGTAGAGATAGAGAACCCACCGACCAAGGCGCCCGTGGTGAGGACGCCCATCGAGGAGGGGCCAAAGACATTCGCTGGGCCACAGAATGAGCGCCAGAGAGCCGTTGTGGCGGCGTTCCAGCACGCCTGGACAAACTACCGGACACACGCTTGGGGCCATGACAACCTGAAGCCCATGTCGTTGGGCCATCATGACTGGTTTGGCCTTGGACTGACTATCGTGGATTCTCTTGACACGATGTACATCATGAATTTACGGACAGAGTTCGACGAGGCGCGCCAGTGGGTGGAGAACGGGCTGTCCTTCGAGGTGAATCGCGACGTGAACCTGTTTGAGGTGACCATCCGAGTGCTGGGAGGCCTATTGAGTGCCTTCCACCTCAGTGGTGATCAAATGTTCCTGTTGAAGGCGGCAGATTTGGGAAATCGCCTGTTGCCGTGCTTCGAGTCACAGTCCGGCATCCCCTATTCGGACGTGAATCTGGCCACTTTGAGGGCCCACTCGCCCAAGTGGTCACCCGATAGCTCCACCAGTGAGGTCACAACAATTCAACTGGAGTTCAGGGATCTCTCCCGAAGCACTGGTGATGATATCTACGAGACGGTGGCGCACAAGGTGAATGAGAAGATTCACAGCTTGGAGAAGAGACACGGATTGGTGCCAATCTTCATCAATGCCAATACTGGTATGTTCAGGACCTTCTCCACTATTTCCCTGGGCGCTCGAGCGGACTCATACTACGAGTACTTGCTGAAGCAGTGGCTGCAGATGGGCAAGCGAGAGGATGACTTCCTCATCGAGGACTACAGCGTGGCCATGGAGGGGGTGATCAGTGAGCTGGTGAGGAAAACCCCCAATGAGCATCATGTGTACATCGGGGAGTTGATCAATGGGAAGGAGTTCAAGCCCAAAATGGACCATCTGACATGCTATCTGCCTGGAACTCTGCTGCTGGGCTACAAGAATGGCATGCCCGAGAGTCACTTGAAGTTGGCCAAGGACCTCATGGAGACGTGCTTCCAGACCTACATGAAGCAGCCGACACAGTTGGCGCCCGAAATCACCTACTTCAATCTGCACGGAGAGAGCGAGAAGGACATCTACGTGAAGAGCAATGACGCCCACAATCTACTGAGACCGGAGTTTATCGAGAGTCTCTACTACTTCTACGTCATCACGGGTAATCGGACGTATCAGGACATGGGCTGGACGATCTTCAATGCCTTCGAGAAGCACACGAAGGTGAAGAATGGCTACACGTCAATTGGTAATGTGAAGAATGTTCTTAATACTCGTCCCAGAGACATGATGGAGAGCTTCTTCCTCGGTGAGACTCTCAAGTACTTCTACTTACTCTTCAGTGACGATCGCTACGAGATAGATCTTGATCAGTATGTTTTCAATTCAGAGGCACATCCACTTCCCATTCGGGATCATTGAATCCCGAAAAAGTAAATGCACAAGACACACACCCCCTTAGATAGACTTACCTTGACGATTTTATATAATGAATGTTGTTCACCTATTTTGGTGTTTATTAAGATGATGGGAGATGCGAGGAGAATGTTGTATATTTGTAAAAGTGCTATAGAGTAGACACAGAAAGAAAAAAAATCACGCGAGAATTGTTGATAAATCAAGAGAGATTTCGGGAAGAATTTTGATGAGGTTTAGGAATTAGCTCACTTTAGGACAAAAGTTACTCATGTGGCACGCTAATAACAATGTCAAAGATTTACAAAATTTCTAGAAATTTTATTTTATAGGCACATGAGAGATGCACAAACGCGTGCCAAAAATTGTGATGATATATTTCAATTTGAAAGAGAGAGAAAATCATTTTTTGCATTATTTGTATTAGCAGTGGAAAACTACTTATTCTGCAGGATTTATATTTGAAGCATTTTTTAGGGGTTTGTTAAGTTTAACAACTCAGCCACCTGAATATCTCTGTACATATCGGGACATAGTTATTTTTGGAAGGCATTTAGGCTACCATAACTGCCAATAAAACTTACAAATCGAAAAAGAGTTAAATTTTCATTAGAGCTCTAAATTTGAAAAATAAACCAACAGTATTACAATTTTTACATCAGAAAATTGCCTTTTCAAATCAGGTATTAAAGAAGCGTTAGCCTTCTCTTATTAGAATTCAAGTTGATTTTTTTTCACATCACAATTTTTGGCACGACGTAGCATGGACAAAAAGATTTAGCGAGAAATTTGTTAGGACAAAATGATTGATAAATACACAATACTAGTCTCTATATCGTACGAATAGTGTAGATTTTATTGATATTTCTTTTTCTGCGGAATCTGAAATCCAATTGGAATTCCTATTTATTGTACAATTTCTTCAATGTCATAAGAGGGTGGGAGGGGGAGGTATTTAAAGTTCCATGGACCCAGTAATTTGTTTTTGAGCTAAAAATGTCACTTCACAAAGCCAATTGGTTTCTTGTAAAGCTGTAATAATTTTGTAGTCAATTGAATTAATTGAATTAATGGTGGAATTATTCACACTGGAATTATTATTTTTTTGCTTTTCTGCCACTTTGGATTAAACTGATCTTGAGAATATCTGTGGGTGATAGCGATAAATCACTATATTTTTTTTTCTTTTTCATCCCTGGTGAATTCCTCGAGATGCTTTAAGCTTTAAGTATTCCACAAGAGCATCGAAAAATATGTATGGAATGGAAATTGAATATTCAGTAATAAAAAACGCAAATTGTATTCATGCTCTGAGGAAATTGAATTCATTTAAAGACATTTTACCGACTATTTTGCATAAATTTAATTTGACATTTAGCATATCTGAATATTTGATTTAATGTGGACGTATTATTTGGCCTATTCGGTGAGCCGTCAAACAAGAAGGAGGAGCGAAATATCCCAAGAAAATATATTAAATTTCATGAAGAGCAAATTCTCATTAATTTCATTTATGCTATGATTCCGAAATCGACCTTTTTCTTGGTACACTACACAAAATGATAAGGAATTGATAAAAATAATAATTCGCGCTGAATACAGAGCCCGAAATATTTGAATGACCTTTGTGAGCTTGATTTCACTTGAACACTTGATAAGGTTTCAACATAATTTGGGTCCATTTTAAATAATGAGAATATCTTGGAAATATTTTGCACATCTGTATTACTTTAATTGACTTAAAGCTCATTTTGCAGAAGAAGTTCTTGGTTGTTGATTATATGAAATACGGATTTGGATTTAATTTGTTAAACTTGACTTTGCAAACTCTCAGAAGATTGTCTCTTATCTCTCTTATAATTCCACAAAACGACAAAAGATTAATTAAAACTTTATAAAGACGAACTTAGTAGAAACACATTGGCTATATATACAGAGATAAACTGGACCAAAGTGTTTGATGACATGAACAACAAGCAGTTAGAATGCAAATAGAACCTCCCCTTCATGAGACGATGTTAAAAGTTTAGGAGGGAGATATTTTAAATGATATATCTTTATTGTTCTCTTGTACATTATACATTAAAAATTTCTATGTGTTGCAACACCATTGAAAAATGTCAAAAAATAATCATTGAGTTGTATATGAAGAAAAATATCAATTAGCATGATTTATTTGATAATTATCATTCATACTTAATTATCCTTTGTTTTTTTTTGTTTAGGGGGAAAAGGTGGGGCAACAGACAACGATTAAACACTTTTGTATTTCGGTAACATTGAACATAAATAAACATCTTGTAGACACTAAAATATTATATTTTCACACTTTTTATACTGATTAGGTAATTTCTTTTTGTTAAAGCTCCAAAAGAAGTTATTTGACTTAGAATTTGACTAGTACGAGTCTGGATGTTTAGACTCTTCAAAACTAGCTTAAAACGAGATGATGAATTTTGATATAGATATTCCCGAAGAGTAAGCACCTTTAAGGAGACGGATAGGTCAACGTTAAAGTTGAGGAGAGTCAGAATGAAATACGAGGTACAAAAATACGATGGGTAAAACTTTCGACACGTAATCCCATTTGACCGAAGGTACAGCTTCCAGAATACATATTGCGCACCTTCGTTTCTAAGCAACTTTAAGCCTTAGAAATTCCACGAAGCTCTCTATGTTAATTTTAAATTATTCACGTTGAGCTGTTTTTAATCCAGATGTTTCCTGACATGATTGATTAAAAATTCCAATGTTCCCTAATATTAGGCATTTCTTTTCTGAGCTGCTCTCAATTTCACGGATGGTTTTTTTTCCTCTCAAATCATTTCGCCATTTCTTTCCTTTTTCTGTTCCTTTTTTATTCTAAGACTTCTTCCAATTACCCTTTCTGATGATATCTTGTGTATATGCCTTGAATCATTCTCCGTCTTTCGCCAATTCCCTCCTACAGTAAAACTTTGATGTTGTACAATTTGGAGCCTAGAGTCAAGTGATGTGGAAATTATTCTGGGATTGTCTCGAGTTCTGCCAGCTGTGCTCTCTATCATTCCATAATAAATTATAGGATGAAGGTTAGTGGGTGGTCTGATAATCCATTTATTGTCATCAAGTCCTGCTGATCGAGTGCATCGATGGTGGGCCTCAAATAATTCCTTTCGGATCACCGAAGGGTGATTTAGTGGACAAAACACGCAAGTGGCGATTGTGGGGTGAGTGATAAGATGTTTGTCTTAAGAATCCCTAAGGCAGTGTCTGTTCACATCCTCAATACCTCACATCAGTGCGTCGAGTGGACGTCATTAAATAATGCTGCAAGCATTGGAGTGTATCCTGTGCCGACCGTTTTGTTGGTGGCTGTATCCTGAGCAACACTGGTGATCCTTGTTATGGAGGCCAAAGCTTTGGCTGGTGGGCATTCGGGTGGAGCGGGAGTGAGTTTTCACGGAGCATAGATTCCCATCCGACCGAGAATTGGGTGGTGGGGCAAAGCTCAATGGACACAGTCCTGGTAAATCTGAGTCCAGAAAATCCTCCATCATCTTATCTAACTGTTCGAGTGTTTTTGTCTGTGTGAGATTTGTGGCCCCCTTTCGTGTGTTCAACATGTCCTTCATCCTGTGGACAGAGAAGAAAGACAGAGAGAGTGAGAAGAGTGAAAGAGTGAAAAGTCTTTGGCACATTGAATATTTTATTTAACATCCCTTCTTACATTGAATTCTTCTTATCTGTGCTCTCTTCGGCGATGGCGGGTGTCGACAGGACAGAACTGTGTCCGCTGGTCAGCTCATCATCTGCCGAGAGACTGGATGTAGGCCATCGTGGCTTGATCTTGGAAGCCGACAGGCGCTGCTGATAGAGACTCCGAGGCGACGGGGGTGTCTGTGCTCGGTGGGTTTGAAGGTCCTCGAAGAACTCCTCAGTGTCGCTGATGAGAGAGCCAAACATATCGCTTGGACTGTGCATAAACACGTGGCCAGTGGAATTTGAGCGGGATTCTGCAATTTTTCGTTAAAATCTCAATCACTAATTTTGCACCTTCGCGTTTTTCATTTTTCAAACCAAAAATCTTATAAATTCTAAAAGTATTTTCTATTAAAAAAAAACACAGCAGGAATATTATGTTAATTTTTGTAAGAAATTAGTTAATTTTATGCATTTTTTTATGTCCTTTAATCATTAGGAACTTGTTGATGCACAAAATATGTTATTTGGAAAATCAGTAAATTTATGAACCTCTTGCTCGTCCACTGTTAATGCTCCTCACGGGCGATCCCGCGATGCTGCGCCTTGCGACATCCTGGAAGGTGATGGGCGAGTAAACACGCCGATCCTCCTGGACAGTGGACACAGGAGTGCCTGGCTCCTTCTGAGGTGATAGCGGGATACTCACGCGCCTGTCGTAGGTCGATGGACGCCTCGGCGTTGTGACGAGAGAGTGAGGCGCCGACAGTGCCAGCATGAGATCCTTCCCATGTAGATTTGGCGTCAGTGGTTTTCTGTGCTCTCGCTCCTCCAGCCAGTACGTCTTCATGTTTCCTGTTAACAGCAATTGCCACCAATTAGTTTAACATCGACCGCTTCTCGCCCAGAAGATTAAATTAACCTTTGCCCTTGACATCCAGTTCTCCTCGTTCAGCAATCTTGTAGTTTGGCCCCAGGAAAGACTTTGTGGACTGCGATATGTGGATTTTCATGGCCAGGCTCGTGGACTCCATGCGCGAGGCGGTGTTCACAGAGTCACCAAAGAGACAGTATCTCGGCATTTTTAGTCCCACAATTCCCGCCACAACAGCACCCGAGTGAACCCCAACGCGAATCTTAAGATGAGATCCTGTAAATGCGGGAAATCAGAAAATTTTGCTCATTTTCAAAATTGCTGATGAGTTTGCTTTAAACTCCGTAATAACTTTCCAAAAGTTATATAATACAGCATGAACTGACTAAAGTTCACTGGGTGAAATGATTTTATAAATATCTGCAAAAGTCACTTTCACCCAGCTATTCTGAAGGCAAGGCGTTCAAGAGTGTTTAAATGATTCACAAATACAGAAGAAGTTAATAATAACTGGTAGAGATTGGGTCCACAAACTTTTCAAACCATTCCCATTATCACCAGAGTCATTGCCAAAAAAGAAGTGTTAAAGTTTCCTCTTGGGGGGACTTGTTTGAACAGTTGGGAAAAGTTATGATTTTTATCACGAAAATTTAATCTTGAGGTTACAGAAACTCTTCTACTATTGGAGTTTTCCTAACACTAGAATGACCAGAGAAAAAAAATTTGGCCATTTGTTAAAGAAATAATAAAATTTCCCTTCTTTCCTGTCTTTCTAAAAAATTCGAAATAATACCTATGTCTTTTGTGGAGAAATGAGAGATATGACCACAATTGGTTGTTACTAGTGTTAAGCAATCCCACCCTTTCCAATTTAATTTAAAGGCTTTTATACCTGTCGATGGGTCTTTGAGATCCTGAATTGCATCCACCATGTCGAGTGCCATGTCGCAGACTTTTTCCGCATGATTGGGCTCCTTTTCAGGAGCACCAGACACCACCATGTAAGCATCCCCGATGGTCTCCACCTTATATACGCCGTTCCGCTCGGTGAGCGTGTCGAAGATGGAGTACATGGCATTGAGCATGGAAACCACCTCCATGGGTGTTATTCGACTGCAGATCTCAGTGAAGGTGACGACATCGGAGAAGAGCACTGATACACAGTCAAACATCTGGGTGGGTAAACCACAGGGGTGGTTGGTAATTAAGACAACAGTGTCGGCATGTGACAAAGAGCCTCGCAAATTCCTTACCTCGCACGTGTCAATGGGATTTTCGCCCCGTCGCAATCGATCAGCCACTTGCTTCGGTATCATCTGATAGAGAAGCTCATCAGTTCGCCTCATCTCCTCGTCCAGTTTCCGCATGGATTCCTCCAATTTCTTAGACTTTTGCTGCTCCTGATCCAGAGCCAATTTCAGCTCCACAGATTGCTGAGTGCCAGCCAACATTAAATCCCTAAAATGGTTGGTAAATGGAGAATATAGATTTTTCACATTTACACCCCCACACGTGTCTGATTTGCGCAAATTCTTCAACGCAGAAATAAATTGCGAAGCATCAATTTAAATTTCCTCCTCATTTTCTCACCTGCTAAAATCATGCATGCTAAGGTCATTGATATATAGTCCAGTGTTGATGAGGGATGTTAAATCTGGCATTACAGGTGTTCCTAAAAACATTATCATTCTCCAGTTCTCCATGTATATCATTTGTCCTTTGAGACGCAAATTTTTCTCATTCTCCACCTCATCGTCATTGCTGAGATGGTCCTTTTGATCTATCATGTTGGGTCGCTCCATCAGTGACTCAACAGTGACCAATTCAAATATGTTGTTAGTGCGATTGAGAATCTAGAATCAAATATCGCAAATAGTTTCTCCATTATTCATTTACACTTCCCTGACCTCAAAGGAGTCAGTAAGGTAAAGATTCTTGACAGAGTGAAGGATTTACCGTTTGAAACTTAAATGCGATGAGAGGTCGAACTAAATCGAATAAGTTTGTGATTTTCTTCCCCACGATATCGGGCAGTATCACCATGAGTGAGTTTCCAATGCTTCGCACTACCATATCGGACCTGTTGAGATGGGGGTGAAATATGAGAGATGTTTTAATTACTTGGATATTTACTGAAAGGTTTCTCATTTAGCATACGAATTTATTAATTCTTCCATGAAAAAAGCCAGAACAATGAAATATTATTTTACCACAGGACATTTACATCTATAATTTTTATGGTGAAAAATTTCAGGATTATTATTTATGCAAACATTGGTTATCCATGCTGCAACGTTATAGCCAAAATATTTACACTGAAACAGGCTTTCCGCTTTTAAAATACACAATATGATTGTTAAAAGCAGCCGTAAGCACTTTCGAATGGCATCTGGAAAGTCGAAAGAGCTTTTGCTGATGGGTTTTTGGTCGGAAAGAGAAAATTCCACAAATTTCCATGCAAATTGCTCGCGATGCAGAATAAAATTAAAACTTCCAATGAAAAGCATATTCTGGTCGTAATAAATGCATTGCAAATTTCATGGACTCAAAATATCCTTGCAGAATTTACTCTTATCGCTACAAAATGATTTACAAGAGTCACTCATACGACCAAATATGAAATTCTGGGATATCAAAATGTGCTTCATGCAGACAAATTCGACAACCTCAACGTGCTGAAATGACACGATTCATCTCACCCGAATACAATGCAGAATGGGAAAATCTCAAAGAGGACCGATGCACTGATGGGAAGATGCTTCTCCTCTCTGGTCATCGCCAGTGAGGCGAGAGTAAAGGCCCGATTGTCGAATGTGAGTTGGAATGTAACGTGAACTGTGTCGAAGAGGATCTCCTCTCGCACCAGCTCGATGTGCATCTCCTTGTGGTAAAAGTGACGAGCAACCTCACGGATGAGTCCCATGGTGTAGTAGACGAAACCGCGTCTCTTTGAGCGGTAATGCAAAGTCAGTCCCTGACGAGTCTCATTTTCACAGATAAAGGACGGCGCCCGCATTCGTGGGTAGGAGAACTTGAGGTACTCATGGAGATTGTCCAGCCCATTGAGGAAGTCCCTCATGTGTCGTCCGAGGACAGACAGCACCCGGTCGTATCCGTACTGGCTCACGAAATTCACGAAAAATACCCCCATTTGGTCCATAAATTCCTTCTCCGTGACACCGAGAATCTATGGGGGTGTTTGTGAGAAAGCGAATGGATTAAGAATAGAAATTGTTCCCTCGTTCCGTCTTATAATTGCACAATGTTTTGCTCTTTGCAGTGAAATGTTATGTAAAGGTGATAAGACAGGACAAATATATAATTTAAATATAAAGACAAAGAAGTTCCTATTTGAATTTGTATATGATGTCAATGTCATTTGCAAAAACCATCGTCAACAGTTTCTCTTGCATGTTTTATATGCTTCACAGATGATAATATTTGCATATGACTAACTTCCAGTTTCATCTTTCCTTTACAAATCACCACAATAATACCACCCATTAAAGTGTTATGTGCTATCTTCCAGACAATTGGAAGAAAATTCTGTATGATATTCAAGGGATGAGCAAAATCATGCTGGTGAAAGTATACGCTCTTTTCTCGTGGAAGGATATAAAATAGAGCAATAAAATGTGAAAACCTGTAGAGACTTCTTCGACAATTTATTGAGAAGTGTTTCCGGATAGACTTGGTGGACGGAGAATGAGGGTGAATCCAGACCAGCAGCCTTTCTTATCTCCTCCCATCTATCCTCCCCATAAACAGTCTTCACATACTCGGCGAGATTTTCTAGTAACAATCCATACATCGTGCTTCACGTGGTTTCTCTGAAATTAGATATTTGAAGTGAATTTACTCACACTGAGTTAAGGATGCCGCAAGATACATATTAACATTTAAAATTATTTAGTAACGGATTAACCAGCATCTTCCAGATGCTTCTAATGAGAAATTTACCATGCAAAGTCTTATTGTAAATCATTAAATATACATAGGAATAGAAGAGTCAGGCTTATAGATATAAAATATTCAGGGAAATCATTACGTAAAATACGAAAGGTTTCCATTATGTGAGTGAACCCTAATTATCACTACCATCAAATGAAGATTATAATAACTTAATGGTCATAAAATATGTTATCGCTGTAGATTTGATTTGATCAGTAGGTACCTAAAGATTTAAATATCTATAAAGAGATTTCATCAATTTAGTAATTTATTTCAAACACTTGAAAACTTTAAATTCTACAAAATAATTTCCGCGACCCCGCAAGGGATAAGCGGTTTTGAAAAAGAATGAATGAATGAATAATTTCCTGGAAAATCATTTTTTAATTGAATGGTTTATAATCTTGAATGGTAATTCTGATTGCACATAAGTATTCTTAATTCCCGAGACGATGGGTGAAAATTGCTACGTGTATCTCTTAGCAAAATGCGTGAGGAAAGTCAATTAATTCGTGATGGAGGCGCCGAGAAAATTGGTCAATAGGTCGAATGGCGGGGATATAGCATGAAAAGACACACAAAAGTGGCAGTTTCAATAAATAAATTCTATTCCCCAATGATTGATTGCTATTTAATAAAAGTCTCAGTACATTTCGCTGAAGGCGACGCATAAGTGGTGTGGGCTCCTTATTGTGTTTGTCATCCCCATGTTTTTTTCGCGTTACCACCAGACACCTGGAAATTGAAAAATATCTCAATGGCTCAATATCGAATTGGATGTGCGTGTGTACCAGAAAATTCTGGGCAATGTTGACACACTTTTGATCTTCCCGCCCATCACCCGCCGTTTTCTTTGTCCATTTTCGCGGGTGGACTCGAATTTTGTGTGTGGTGTGGGTATTTTCTTTAGAAAGGACAAAAAGTCATTTTCATATACGAGAAAATGTTCAAGAGACGACAGACTTGAGGAGGTGGAAGTCAATATTCTCTCCAAGAAAATAGAAATTTGTGGAAGAAGTCTCTAAAGAGGATAGAGAAACCCTCGGCTGTGTAGTGATAATGTGGGGGAAAGAAGGAGCAATGGAATCTCTCCTCTTGGAAGAAAAAAGTATAAGAAAGTCTCTTTCTCATGGTACATTGAAGCTATTTATATGCGAAAGTGTGTGTCTGTGTGTATGGCAGTAAAGAAAACAAATAGTTTATTTGCATAGAATTTCGATAAGGTGACTCCCAGGGTTTATATGCTTGAAGAATATTCAAATTCAATAAGATCAAACAACTTCACATCACCAGATTCATCTTAATAAATATTTCATCACTCCCTGTTACCATATTTCTTCAGTGAAAATTCATGGTGAGTGTTAAAGGAGTGACTCCATCCATATACCTATACAGTGTTGAATTTAATCGAGAATTCGCTAAATGCATATTAAATTGTGGGTAAAAAAATATCAAACCACAAATTATATACCCAGTCATTGAGGGTAAAAATAATCATAGAATTAAACTCAATTATACGGAATAATTTAATCATAATACATTATTTCATATATACAAAATTAAAATAGTTTTTAACCGGAGTGGAAAACGCTCAGTGATTCTCAAATTAGTCCCGTAATTTTATGAATGTTGCAAAATGCCACAATATCATCTTCAAGTGTTTTGATTCAAAACATAAATTTTATTTTGCTCCCAGGAAAAGCAATAACAAGAAGTTATAATGCAGAGCAACAAAATAGTGGGAAAATGGCAAAATTTTCACGAATATGTACAAAACGGATGAGATTTCTACCATTTGCACACAATCTACGAATTTTATGACATTTTTGAAAGTTTTCAGTTTTCTTGTTGGTTCTTTTGCTCCCAAATTTATATATGTTTTCATTAAGAAACAATATAGCTCGCTACAATTTCCCCAAGGGAGTATAGGAGGTGACTTTTTCCAAAAAAAATTCCCATGTGTGCTCTTCGACTCTTACATTTTCCTCAATCATCAGAAGAAATATCATAATTAATGAAACGCCAACAAGAACATCAAATATTGCTGCAACGTATTTATTCTTGAGACACGATTGAATTTCTTCCATAAATGATACGAGTATTTCATAACAATATAAGAAGAAAAGGTATATGCGTGCTCCTCCAGTGGCCACCAAATGGAATTCCATCGCGTGAAGCTCTCTCGAGATGAAACAAATGAGCTTTCCATCGATTTAGTCTCCTTTATTACTTGTCGAGTGTTTGTTTTTCGAAATGGATTTTATTTTTGTTATTTCACGGAAAAGTACCAAAAGTATACCAATTTATATTTCATGAATTTTTAGAAAAACCATCAGAGTTTTTGCAAGTATATTTTTATGATAGGAAAAATATTGCCAGAGAATTATTTTTGCTATTTTTCTTCCAGATTCACAAAAAATTATTATATATAATATAACAAACTTGTTCGACTTTAAAATAGCTTTTATAAGACTTGAAAAAACAGAACGTAATAATTGATGAACGTAGCTTTTATCGTATTTCATATTTATTATCCGTTTGAAATAGAAAATCATACATATTAAATTCATCAATTACAAATTTTATTGATTTCAGGTATAATGAATGGATGTGTCCAGTGAAATGAAATGATGGTTTCATAAAGCATAAAGCAAAATCGTACTGCTTCCTTCAGAAATATGCAACTTTTATTGATGTGAAAATTAAGCATATTTACATAAATTATTTTCAATAAAATTTAAAAAGACTTAATAAAGTTTTAACAAACGTGATATTAAAATTCTCACACAATTTGCACGAATCAAATATTATTCATTTTATTCAATAAAACTGAAATTTAGAGATAACCAGCATTGGAATGTTGCCCTAGCTTGCAGAATCAATACCCACAAATGACAAAATGTTAAAACTCAACAGACTGGAAGTACAGCGATAGTGAATTGTGAAAACAATTGTGTAAAAATGCAGAAAAATGTCGCATTAAATAAATCGCTCTATAAAAATCAATTTTATTCTATTATTTTTTCTTTGTAGAGCTAAATAAAATTGTTAATGGCTGAAAAAATTTAATTACCTACTGTTGCCAGTTTTTTAATTCATTATGTTTCATCAGTTTTCAATATTTCCACCCGGTTTAAAATTTAGCACAAATTTGTAATACGAGATATATTTTAATAGCTACACAGTGACTACACTATAAAATCTTTTTTTTATTCTCACTCGATACGAACACTCTGTGTTAAAAATCGAAAAAGACTCACCTTTAAAACCTTTAAAGCACTCAAAATCAATTGCACTCAACTTTTTTTACGATTGTCATCAGATTTCACCATAGTAATTCATTGTGTAGCACTGTTTCATCTGCTCCCTCAAGGACTCTCTCTCTCTCTTAGTTTGGGATCGTGGTATGAGGATGACTGTATGAGGCGATGACTGGAATGAAAGAACAAAAAAGAGAAACATCCGTGAAAAGAGTATCTTCACACATTCCTCGGGGAGAAATGAAAATTGTATAGTCTTTACAGTCTTTACATGCGTCTTTTCATGTAATTCCACGGAGAAAAGTGCAAAATATCTTTGGTCTCCCACCTAACGCATTATTTGTAGGTGAAACGAAGGTGAAAATCCCTTGAAAATGTATCAAGTGCTTTATCGTGGGTGTCCCAAGCATTACTGCGAAAATTTCGTAGGTGAGGGACAAAATCACAGCTTAAATATCACTTTGAATTCTGAAGCACAATTTATTGTTGTCTTTTCTTGAGCCTCTTCCATATTGCGGATTTTCGTGGGGTAAAATATACAGAATATTACAGCTACAAGCAAAAATGTGTAAATTGGCAGAAACATCTTTTCATTTTTGTTTTGTTCTGCACATATTGTGCCTTTCACTGTATATATGCATGTTATGTACAAAATCCCTCCAAATCACAATGTCATAAGCAGTTATGTGAAAAAGCTACCTTGTAAAAACAAACCACAAAGATTATTTATTTGTTTGAACTGCTCTACACCCGCAGAATTTCGCACCATGATATAACATTTTATATGACACTTACACGATATGCGATCAGCAGACAATTTAAACCACCCTCCATATGAGACTGTTTTACGCCATGAGAGGGTGAATGATTCCTCTACTGGCCATCTTCTATTGGAAAATGGAGAAAGTGTGATGATGTCGAGGGTGAATGAGTTAGAAACAATTTACCAGGAAAATTGAGTGGGTGAAAAGCACCATAGAAGAAATATGAGAGTCACATTTTTGGCAAACGAGAGACATCTGATAGTCTGAAAGAGCTTTCATTGGGGATTATTGTGGGGAAAGAATAAGTTTTTCTTGTCTCGTTAACAGCGAGGACTCCAGCTCATACACAAACTGGCGTCTTGCTTAAATTAATTAGACCTGAAATTCTCATGAGGGAGAATTAGTTTTTTTATAGTTATAAAATAAATATGCCAGTGCGCTTTAAACTTTATTTAAAAACTTGTGAAACTTTTTGTTGCTTTTTGTTAAACTTTGCCATGAAATGAATGTGAAGGTTCTTAGATGTTATATATCTTCTTTTACACCCTCTATAGCACTCTTTTTAGATGGAATAAAAGAAATTTAATTGTGAAACTTGATACCATCACACTAATTTTGTCAAATATTTTCAAATAAACATCTCATTGAGTTATGAACCACCACTCCTCGGTAGTGAAAATTATCGCTTTTTCACTGAACTCATAAATTGAGCGGGAAATCGCTTTTGGTATAAATATATAATGTGTTGAAATTAAAATTCCATGAAATCCCTCGTTCTGAAAATCATATTATAGGTACCTATGTGGTAGCGAAATTGCAAATCCATGAATGCTCCCATATAATTGCTATTTGGCAAACGATAATCACTTGTATGTATAGCATTTTCAATTCACTCCAGATCGCTAAATCTCGGTTGAATGATTTATAATTTCAATGCAAATTGACTGAATGATTTCGTGTAATCGGATCCATAATCTATCACATTTAGCTTATCAATAAATATTCTATATTGGGATAGTTTTAAGTAATTACAAGCTCTGCTTGTGAAGAATGCTTAAGTTCCGGAAGAAAATTACTCTCGGGTGCCAGAAATTCCTTATTTAAATTTTTCCTGTTATTCCTGTTATTATATTACCACCAGAACGAAAGAGATGAATCTTCAAAAGAAACATTAAGAGGAATAGAGGCGACTTCATATGCAAAAGAGCTGAAAATATTGCCATCGCAACAGAGGCCGTAATTGGTGTCATTGGTGTTGAGAAATTGCAGAGTTGTGCACTATGGGTTTCTTTTGCTCCAATTTCTCCTATTCATTTTGTCGCTCTCACACCTACGCATACAGTGATACATATATGCCCTAAAGAGGGAAGTCCTTTACCATTTGTCCCATGGAGAGAATTTATACATCAATACATCTCTTGGAAGAGAAGTTTCCCTAATGATGATTGAATAGCTTCATTAGGAATTAGAGGAGTACGGACACGTCTGCAAGGAGGCACATGATAATCATAAAATTTATCCTCAAAGACATTTACTTCTCTTCGTATATGTGTCGGAATGGGAGGAAGTTGGTTGACATGAGATGCATTGAGTCAAAGTAAATTGAAAGAAAGTTCTCATAATATAATTCACTTAAAGCTGCTTGTTGCCTGTAGGCTAATAATGAGGGGTCTGTCATTGAGAAAAATGATTTACGATTTACGAAAACTTTTCCTTTTTAATTACAAAGTAAATTGTATTTGCTTGACAGTCATACAATCCCTTTCTATAAGGATAACATGAGAGCCCCACCCGGCGTCTCCACTGCTCATTATAATAGAAAGAGGATGTCAATTTTATGAGTTGAACAAGTAATTTAAGAAGAGTGAAAAAAAGGACACTGTACTCTGTGCAAAAGATTACGGGACAGAGACAAAGAGTGACATGAATTAATTACGTGCCCATTTTATAGTCAACGAAATTGATAAAATGCGTCAGCTTCTAATAATATAATAATGAGAGTGGAGATGGTGATATTAAAGCATGCCCCAACCCGCAGAACAACCACTAAAAGAAGGTCGGATATGGAAGTATAACAGTAATTAAGAGACAATCCATTTTGTCTAGCAATATTTCTGTTTTACGATAAAAGTGAAATAAAATTGCGTGTCAAATGACGATAATTTCCATTATTTTTTCCCTCATTCAATTCTCAGACCATCTAATTGCGTCTTATTCTTCTTCTTATAGACTTTTCACGAGACTCTGAGATAGGGAGCCATCCTTGGGATGGCTATACCACACAAAAATAATGATCTATTTTCATGGCTAGTCACAGTGTAGTGTCAATATTTGAGATTGCCATTTCACTCATTCAAGAGGAATCCCATTCGTATTTGGGCTTCAATATACGGAAGACCTTCTTCGTGAAATTCATACTCAAAGCCACAACGTTTTAGGGGAAGGGTGTAAAACAAATAAATTATTTGTGAGGCTATTCATGAGTAAACTAACACGTAAAGTATTTATTTAGCGACATTCTTATATCCCAAAAACTTTTATACACTTGTGGAATAAAGATGGAAAATGGAACAATTGTTGCTCAATGGTTACCATTGAAACATATAAATCTGTATGTGACATACAACATTTTCGTGCATCTGTACAGTTCAATTGATTAAGATTTGTAGCACCTATATATATATACAGTTTTATCATAGAAAAAAATCGCTTTGTATCAACATTTCACCATTAAGCACAGTGGAAAGTGCTGTCACAAATAGATTTTCATTAAACTGCATGTTGTTGTTTATGAGATTTTACAATTCGCTACACCGAGAAGTGCACCAATCCACAATTCATGATTCTCTCGATACGGCGGGCGGCTCTCATTCCTCATGAGTAGCATCAAGTTTACTATATCTTTATATATCTAAGTATATGTATGAAACATTCAGTAGAATGCATATAACCTAAAGTTCTAAAAGCTCCAGTTTTAAGTCGAAACTTTAAGCACGAGCATGAATTTTAGTGCAAACAAATAGAGACATGTTTTCAAATGGAGGAAATGTTACATCAATATTAAAAAATAAATAGATAATAAGTACTTGACGCATGCGAATAATATGTTTTCTTTATTTTACACTCAAAACGTATAGAAATTTAATAAACTCCTCAGTATTGGAGGCGTTTAAACTGTTATATACAATTTATTGAATTCTTCTCATAAACGTAAATGATGTAAAATCAGTACTTTTGACTATCTTCAATTTGCATTCTTATCTATGCCCAAAACGTGTCTTCCGATATTGAAAAGTTCAATTTGCAATTAATATTTAATTAGTGTAATTTAATAAATTAATTAGGTATACATACATACCTACTTACATATATTTTCGCAAAGCATATCAATGGAGTACTGAATAGGTATATCAATCAAAAGATTTTTGATCATTCAATAGCAATTGACTAATTGAACTGGCTCCCGTACCAAGTTGTAAAGTACTAGTTGACAATTTTATATGAATGGGATTTTATGCTCTCTCGGCATAATCTTCTCAATGAAATTCTCTCCAATGAATCTCCAAATGAACACTTGTGGATGATTTTGTTGAAATTTTCTGCAAAATAGCAAAATTTTCTTCTCTAATCTTCTACTCTTGAGATTACTTCGCATTAATTTTGTCATTCTCGGAAAGATATGATGCTCTTCAGATTGGGTTTTCTAAGAAAATTGCGTATTCACTTATTTCTTTACGGGAAGGATTAATAGAAAATTTTCAATTGTTGCTTCTCCTGTGAGTATTTTTGATGAGTGTGTGTGAATGTTATTTTTTAGTATATGGGTAGTATATGACATTAGGACTTCTCTTTGTATATATATCAGTCATTTCTTTCTATTTGTTTCTTTTAGTAATACTATATTTCTCTAATGTTGTCTTAAAAAAGAGAGAAAACTTAGAGCTTTTACCCGGCGTCTCCATCGTGTGAATTCTAGAAGAAACACTCTGAAGGGACCTAAAGTGCAATTTTATTATCGAAGCAACTTTCACGGAAAAATAAATGATTTTATTAACCTCAATTTACTCTTAACTTACTATTATATATATATATGTATTTATTCCCATAATACTGCTTGTAATTTTCAAGACATCCAAGATTAAGAAGTATTTTAGCTTATCTTATTCTTATACAAAATCACAGGGAGTGTTATTAAAAGACATGAAATTAACTTGAGTTAAAATATTGGTAAGAAATAAAGGTGTTATATTGCAATTTGAATTCATTAAAAAGTTTTGGAGTTGATGGTGGATGGATAAAATTTTTAATGACCGACACAGTGTAACAAGGAGCTCTCTTTCTAAGAGGATACCACAATCCATTTAAATTGTGAACTTTCCCAAAATGGCTTCTGAATAAGGTGACCATATTAACTTGATTTTAAATTCTGTTTATTTTTCTGTTTTTTTTTTTTAAAGAAAAATACGTTCAATAGATTGAATTCGGATTCTATTAAGTCGACTGAACGAATTTTAATAAATAAAATGTTTGAAAATGTTTACCTATTTAATTATCAGTAATAATTCGATAATGATTTTGAGCATTTTCTTTTTTGTGAATAAGGATGTGACTTTCTTAAAAAAAAAATCTTTGTTTGTTAAAAGTCATGGAAATCATTCTGCAAAATAAACAAACGACTTTATCAAACTTCGGCAATTTCTTATTCAACATAATTGCATGGTGTATATGTCAAAGAGGTGTTGAAATATGGGTATTCAGAGAAACCACATTTGTGGTAATAAAGTGAAATGTTGTAATTAAATTTCATACACGTATAACAAAACCCCTATTTAGCCGTTAACAATTAATAAAGCTTGCTCATGATGGAGGGTTTATATGTTTAAAAGGTCCAAAACCGCCAAAAATTCGTCAAGCCAAAATGATGATATAACAACTCATATGTTAAAGCATTGAAATGTTCATATACCTACTTACATCCTGACTCGACGAATATAATTGTTTCAATATCTTCCGAACCCATTTTGTTCAGGCTGGTCACGATTTTCTTGAAGTTACTTCAAATATGGCCAAATATAAAGCTCCTTGTACGGCTTCTGGGCACACCTCAACATTTAAAAATAATACTCTAAACCAGCCAATTAATATTTATAAATCATAACGCAATAATTTTTGCCGGAACATGACAATTTATAAACAAATGGCATTCAGAATTCATTAGGTTTCGACCATTGCCATCTTACATATTTAATTTTTGCACATTTGCAAGTCTTTTTCTCAACTAGCCAAATATATAGGTCAGGCACGCACAATATAGACCTTTTCGTCACTAAAAGACACGTTCAACATACTAATTACGTGGACATAAAATATTAATTTCTCACCTTATTTGTCTCATTAATGGACAATGTTATTAAAGTAGCGAAAGTGAGAGGAGCTCCGCCAATTATCATATTCTCATTGGGCGGAAATTTCCTCTCGGAAGTCGTTCAGTTGGATGGGTTATTATATCACATATAGAACCGTATAAGTCAATCAGTTGTGTGGGATCATGAAAAGAACACGTGAATCACGTCCATATAGTCGGTACTTCTGCAGAATCGTTTTTCTCAGCATCTGGTTAAGTTATAGGGACTTTTATAATTCTAAAATGGGATATAAATCGATATATAATATAAATTGACTGGAATGATTTTATAGTGAAAACATGAGATGTTGAAAGATATTGAAAAGTAAATGACTCAGAAATTGCGTAGTTGATTGCTTTGGAAAATCCGATATGAATCAAGGTCACAGGAATTGTTATACATATACAAAAGAAATATATTTGCAGGAGAGTTGTTGTATTTTGTTGACAGTAAATAGTTTTATATGCTTTAAAGCTCTCCAAAATTCATATGGTAACTAACAACTGCGAGGTTACCAAGAACAGTAATTTATTTGCTGTTTCATGTAGCCTATATAAATTATTTGTATCCACGTAAATTTTAAACTTGGTTCTTAGTATACCTATTGTTGTACATTTTACAAACCAAATGTTTTTAACTAAAATTAGAATTAAACACTTAAGGAAATAAGTCCATCGAGATTCAATATATCAGAATTGTTCACTAAACCTTTAAAATATCACAACATTTTATATATTAAAGATTAATTAGGAAATTTTAGTACTTTCGGAATTTGTTGTGGGATCTTTCATTGTGTTTAGTTATAGTCTCAAAACTCCAACGGATTTTGCAACACAATAAGATTACGCTTCCCAAACTGAAAATTAGTTCCATTATATTTAAACACAATTAGGAACTATTATGAGGAGCTTTTTGGATATATTGTTAGCAAGGCTATACATATATAGAACGTTAGATATATATCCCGTATATCCTGAGCTTTTTACCCAATTTTCAGGGTATTACAGGAGAATTGTGAACTCTTCTAGGATACTTCTATTATTATATCCACTCCACGTGAAACAGGGATTTCTAACATTTCTCTCGTGCTTTCACTCAATCTTGGGGCTAAAGAGATTTGTTTGGAATAATCTCTCTGATTTTCATCTGCTTCATAGTGTTTTCGCCGGTGAAAAATGAACTTAAGGGAAGGATTTTAGTGGGTAGATCATATAGAGTAAAATAAATCTTGTGTGATTTCAACTGCGAAAGGGACTAATTCGTGAATTATCTCTTCCACCAGGCGCCCCCATATTTCACATCTATGTTTGTCTGTGATTTTTTGGTCACAGAAATTGTGCAAGGGGGTGTGAAAGCTCTAATCATTAAATCATTTTCACTTACAATTCTTTTCCCTTTGTTGGTTGAATACCCGTCCCTGGTGAGACACCCACTTTAATCACTTGAAACAGGAGCGAAAGCACAAAAGATGAGCTCTATCCGTGATTGATGATGCGAAAAGTGATGGTGAACTCATCCAGTGAACCGTTCGCAATCGCGACACTCGAGTGACTAATTTTCGCGGTTTTTAACGCCCCAGTGGGTGGTCAATAGCGCACAGAGAAGGCACCCACACGAGACAACTTTCGCCTCGAGACTGAACTTGGAGCTCTCCTCGTGATTCTGTGTTGCTCCGTCAGTGAGGATGGAAGCAGGACTGATCTACCTTTTCCCTGTTCCAGTTGTGCCCTCTTTTTCTCCCTCTCGGACGCTTCTGCGCATCCCAGTTTCGTTCTGGCATTTACAGAATCAACTGATTCGCATGTTATTCACTTTTCTACCGCTTACAGAGTGCGTTTATGATTTAAATTGGGTGCCATTGCCAATTAGGATCTAAGCTATATACAACATTCCTATGAGGGATCCGCATGACTTTACCTTTCTATTATCTTGTTTTCTAATATTGTTAATTTGGATATTTTTGAAATCACCCCCTGATTCAGCTCTTGGCTTGAGGAATTTTGCTTAAGCTTCCAGGAGTCACAAGGAAAATCCAATTAACTCGATGGAAGCTGATTTATGTTGAGATTTGAGGGTCGTTTGCATTGGGTGGGTGGATGGAAACTTTTGCTCCCCAATAATTCCATCATTTTCAACTTTCCATCAGATTTATTAATTTTGCATAATTACTGTTTGTATTCACTTCACGACCACCTCACACCCTTTCACGGTGCGATGGTAATCAACGAAAAGACAACAAACGTCATTCAATTATCCAAACATTGAGCCATTTTTCAGACTCTCCCGGCGCGTGTGTGGCATAGATTGAACAAAAAATACTCGAAAAATTAACTGAAATAAAAATGGCTTCTTTAGCCTGATGAAATTGGATAATTTATTTTTATTGCCCCGACACAAAAATGGCAATACTGCAATCCAAATGTTTAACCGTTTATCTGTCTGTTACCGCCCTGGAGGCCAAACGGTTGCTGATAGAGACTTCGGGTCTATGGGGGACCCCCCCAAAGTCGATCCAAGGACAGGGTAGAAGCTAAAAAGAGAGCGGATTAGTCTGCGAAGTGGATTGGATTGATAGGTAACTTCGATGAAGTTGGTCAAATGAAATTCCCAATAGAATGCATAACTTTAAAAATGTTTGCCACTTTTCCAGTTAAAACCAATTCATCCTCAAATCCTAAACATATTCCTCTTCTCTACATCCAGTAGAAGCCATCCAAGGATCAGGACCAGGCCCTTCATTTTTCTGAAAAGCCCCTCTATCCCTTATAAAAACATGCTTTTTTGGTATATCTCGAAAACGGCTCTAACGATCTTTTTCATTTTCACATATGTTTTGTAGATTCACTAAACGCACTTTTCGTCCATACATGCCAATGACCTCCATACATTCCGTCTGACAGTTTTTCAAGGTCAAATGTTTGAAATTCTCTTTTCAAGGGTTTTACTCGCCCCAAACCCATCATGTGGGTACTCATTTGAAAGGTCTTTGAATTTCCTACAATCCTAAACCAGTTTAAACTTAATCCGGGTTTAAATCAGTTTTATTTCGGAATTCGTTCTTGATTCTCAACCCCATCATGTGGATATTCATTGGAAAGGTCTTTGAATTTTTAACAATATTAAACCTATTTCAGCCGATTTAAACTTAAACCGGGTTTAAACCAATTTAAACCCGGAAGTTGTTCTCGAGTCTTAACCCCATCGTGTGGGTACTCATTTGAAAGGTCTTTGAATTTCCAACACTTTTAGACCACTTTTAGACGAGTACTAAAAAAGTTTGTATAACACTTTTAGACCAGTTCTAGAAATGTTCGTATAACATTTAGATCACTTTTTCAAGGTCAAAAGTTTTGAAGTGTCTTTTCAAGTGTTTTACTCGTCTCAAACCGGTCATGGATACTCAATATATAATTTTATAAAGAATACATATCATCAAACCCATTCGGTAAAAATCAACAGACTTTATCCCACTGACTCCCTCCTCTCTAAACGCAACGTGTCGGGGTACTCCGCTAAGTCTAAACTTGGCATTTCTTTTTTGATAGGTTTGCATATTTTGGGTAAAAATAATTTTTAAGCATTATATGTACCTACCTAAGTTAAAAATTATAATTGACTTCATTATTTTTAAAATTTTTTTTATTTTGAATCGATAAATAAGTATTAGCGTATCTAAATATGTATTTTGTTACCATGTACTGATTATATTACGGATAGATTATGAGTGATTTGTATAGAAAAAACAGGTAAACAGCAGGTATATCTACCTAAAATGTCATAAATTTCATAAATTTCCTCTATTATCCTAGGAAGACAGTGGAAAGCTCAAAACTGTAAGATAATGAAAAATAATATATTGAAAGGAACATTTTTCCATTTTTTATTTAAGCCTGAATTGAACACAAAATGAATCGTGGAGCTTTGTGAGCTTTTCAGTAGGTATATCCATTGGGGATTTATTCCTCAAGTCCATTTGATGGATGTTTGTGCAAATATAGAGGAATTTGATCTCTTTGATGCGGCAAAATCTGTTTATTTTGTGAGTTTTGCATATATCCTTTACTTTTCCCACTGATGAATGATCCAGCTGAATCCTTTCTATCTGGCCCACTGGACATTATTGTCTGCAGCCGTACCAAACTAAAACGGAAAAAAATCCTTTCTATCAAACTTTGATCAAATGGATCAATTGCCATTTGTACATCGTCATAGAAATAGAGCTTTGATATTTCTGGCGCGTACAACCATGTAATAAGAATTGATTGGAGTTTTAACTCAATAATGGTTAAAATGGTGAAAATATTTCCTTCTGGGTAATAACATACGAGTGAAGATAAATTGAGAAAAATATTTTCTCATTAAACTGAAAAGTGGAAATAATTTTATAAAATGCCAAATGTTCTATTAATGTGAACAGAGAAGAAGATGAAATACTTATGTTGTGAAAGTGATTGGATTTCTAAGAGATTTATTTGCCATCAAAATGAAATTTATCTGTATTGCAAACTCCAAATTCCTTATATTAAATTGATGTTACATGAGGATTTGGGGAGTTGCATTTCGAGCAAAATATATCCCATTTGCGCATCTACCCAGTTTTCTTTCACATCATCCAGAGTCATTCTTCCACCGAGGCTCTCGATACGTCTTCATAGTGCAATACGCTCAAAGGCAAAACATTTTTTTATGAGATATCGCTGAGGTTTTGAGCTCCTCAGTGACTTGTTATTTAGCAACTTCTTTTCACTAAATAAAGCATAAAAAATCTGAGCATCAAAGCAGGAGAAATTGCACATAAAGGAGTTTCTTATCGATGGTACATCAAAATTAAATCTCTTCTTCAGACTCATCCTAATCCTGACGATTACCCATGGAAGATAAACGTTCATCTCCTTGACAGATTTTCAGGAAAAGGAGGAAAAAATAATAAAATTGAGATCAATATTGGTGTTTTCGTATAGAAGTGGATGATTCTCATGTTATAAACTGAAAATGAATAACAAATTCATAAGTTTAAAATTTATATTTACTGAAATTTATATACCTATACATAAATACATATACAATTTTTAATGTCTGAATTTTAATTAAAAATTTCTAAAATTGACTGCATAATCCCGCAAATCCTTTCTCAGAATTAATTTACTCTTACCTCGGTTGCAATAGCCGTTCATTCTCTATGCTTATGTCGAAGGCATGCAAAACTTATACCATGAGAGGCATGAGAGTCTTGATCTTTAGGCAATAAAAATGTAGAAACAGCCGGATGCCGTCGCATGACACTCGTAAAGCTCTGTGAAAGGGAAAACAGTATAGAACAGCTTTTGTGAAAAAAGTGAAAGTGTTTTATGACGGTGAATTTCGTTGATAGCTTGTCTGATATCCTTGCCATCTCATAGTAAATTTGCACGTTTCTTTAGCCCAAATCAAAAGAATACATGAAAGAACCTACAAAATTCACAGATACAGCTCGTAAAACTTTTTACGAGTATTTAAATTTAAATTGTGCTGTTCTAATTTTTATTGTCGGACGGCTTATTGAAATCTTTAGTGACAACGACAGTTGAAAGTTCCCTGTATTCAAAATTTGAATGAGAGAGTTTTTATAGCACAAATTTTCCACTCTCCTCCATAAAGTGTCTCGGGTGCCATAGAGAGGGAGAGAAATTTGAGACACCTTTGACAAGTTTGAGTGAAATTTTGTCAACTTGTAGTGGTAATTTTTGTCTGCGGATTTAATAGTGAAAAGCGCAGAAAATATAGGAAATATCTTTGTACTTTCATATGTGAATCATTCTAGATATACAAAAATGTCTCAAAACACTAAAATTGTAAGTGAAAAGCTGTGGGACTGTTGGGAAAATCTCAGGGAAAAATTGTGTTTGTCATCGAGATGCATCAACACTACAAAGAATTTTGAATGCCTTTTAGGACAGATATTTCCTTAAATTCCTATTTTTTGGGCTTCTGGGGAGTGAGTTTGATAGCCAGACAGGATGATACTAGTGGAATTTTCCTAGTGTCTCCAACCAATTTTCTGCCTATCCACATAACCTCTATTTCTATTGTCGAAGGCAGTGGCGTTCGCATAATGACATATTTTTATTTTTCCCCAGATTGTAAGAGTTCAGTCGCCGGAAGGCACTAAGAGAGTAGAAATCACTCCGGATGCTAATCTCCGACGCCTGTATGAGACGGTATTCAAAGTGTTTGAGCTCAACAACTACGATTTTGCCCTATTCAAGGAGAGAGGCTTCAAGCAAGAGGTCAGTGATTTGTAAAATACCTTCCGGATGAGCGATTTTAATGTGATTTATATCTTTCCAGCTGATCTCGAGTCGCTCACAGACGATATCCGACTGCCAGCTGAAGCATGGTGATATGATCTTCATGAAGCTCCTCTCGGATAGCTTTGCTTCGTCCTCGTCGAAGGACACTGCCGGTTCCAGTGGCGGAAATAATCATTTCTTCTCCGTGACACGATCATCCTCCACAAATACGGTGAATTCTGACGCCTCTGCTAAGATTAACGGAAGTGTGAAGGAGGACGAGGTCGATCTGCAACTCTACAAAGTCGACGGTTGGATTCAACGATCGAGAGACAGTAAATTGTACGTCTGGGAAATTTCTGAAAGGTGTTAAGTATTTATCGCTAATCTTTTTCTTTTGCTTCCAGGTGTCGTCACAATTCAAACGGTTGCTGCGTCCACTGCTCACCGCTGGAGCCCTGGAATGAGAACTACCTGAAGGAGCACAAGATAAAGCATCTCTCTTTTCACTCATACATCCGGAAGCTCACCTCGGGCGCTGATCGTGGGAAATTTGTTGCTCTCGAGGACATAAATTGCCGTATCAAGAGCGGCTGTCGGGATCATCCGCCGTGGCCAAAGGGAATCTGCTCAAAGTGTCAGCCATCGGCACTCACTCTCAATCGACAAGTATATCGGCATGTGGATAATGTCATGTTCGAGAATCCGGCTCTGGTGGAGCGCTTCCTCAACTACTGGCGCTTCTCCGGCCACCAACGCATGGGATTTCTCTTTGGCACTTACGAGGTGAATGCCGACGTGCCGTTGGGTATCAGGGCGCGCGTGGCGGCCATCTATGAACCGCCGCAGGAGAGCAGCCGGGACTCTCTACGTCTGCTGGACGATGATTTCAAGATGGATGTGGATGAGATTGCCGCAGCGCTGGGATTGCGCAAAGTCGGCTGGATCTTTACGGATTTGATGAGTGAAAATGCCGCTGTTGGCACAGTGAAGCACAGCCGTGGGATCGAAACGCACTTCCTCACTGCACATGAGTGCATCCTGGCTGGACATTTCCAGAATGAGCACCCAAATGCGTGCAAACACGCCTCAAATGGCACTTTTGGATCCAAATTCGTCACCGTCTGCGTCACTGGTGAGTCCTTTGGGTGTTTTTATTTCTTAGAGTTAGGATTTTCTTACGAGCTTATATCACTTGAAATTGCAGGTGATGCTGAGAATCAGGTGCATATGGAGGGTTATGCTGTGTCAGCTCAGTGTATGGCTCTCGTGAGGGACAATTGTCTCATCCCAACGAAAGATGCTCCAGAACTTGGCTACATAAAGGAGTCCACCGACAAGGAGTTTGTCCCCGATGTCTACTATAAGGTAAGTTGAAAAAAGACATATTTTTTCTATCCACGTTCATTTTTATTGAATTTACATATTTTTCATGGATTTTTTTGTCTGCATTTTAAACATTCAATCAACTACATACGAGATACGATTCTACTTCACTTTATTACACATGTTTTTTTTTCATTTTATTCTATATATTTCACTGGTTAATTATAGATAGGTCGGACCTAAGGTTGGCTATTTTCTTAGGGTTGTATAGAATGGAGAATTGAATTTCTTTACTTCGGGGTTTTGAGAGACTTGTTCAAAGTCTTTTTTCTTCAATTTTTCTATTGCTTGACTCATCAAATTCTCGCATTACAGCGATAAGGAGCTTTTATGTCTGCAAACTTTCCACTTTGGTCGGTTGATTTTGCTTTTGCATAATTAATACAGAGTGTATTGTGTATTGACAAGGTTCTTTAGGAAGTTATTACATGTGGAAAATGTAAAAGAATTGGCCATTCTTTGGTGGGGTTTTTTCTTCATAGTATTTCCCATAAATTTGTTGTTCGGCTTAAATACCAAAAATTGTGAATGTAATACCCTTAAAAGAAAATCATGATATCAATGACAGAGAGTATCCATTACAGATCTCTCTGTGGGTTATTGTTTCGTGAAAAAGAAAATTAGACTTCACACCCTCTTCCTCCAGCTCATTTCGAACATGAGACTTTGTCTTTGACTTTCCTTTAGCGTTGTAAACTGATCAAAAGTGATTTCTTTATACATTTTTGAGGTACTTTTCTTCTATTCTGTCTCATTTGATTTCATCATTTTATCTAATGCATTCCTATGTACAGAAAAAGAGTCTATATAATGAGCCATATATATAATTCCTTGAAATAATAATTACGTCCTTATGTAATAGTACTTTTTTTATCGTGTGTCTAGAACCGCAATATTTATACTTGAACTTATTCCCTGGAAAAGTAACTAAAGTCGATAGAAGGGAGATACACGCGATTCTCTTCATGAATCGTTTTTTTTTGTAATTTTCACAGTGATGTTTTCAAAAGATCTTATTGTTGTGTTTTATGCTTTCACAAGAAGAGACGATTATGTTAATTTCTTCTGGTATACATTGAAAAGCATAGTTTTTTTGTCCTTTATTACTTCGACAATATAATGATAAACGCTTATTTTTCAATAACTTGTTTTTAATCATTTTCCTTAAGTTAATTTGCTGCAATGTTTTACATTTAATACAACGATTTTCATGTCTTTTCTTTGACTATTTTGTTTTTTTCTCTACTTGACAAACACAGACATCAATTTAAATATTTTTTGTTTTTTTTTCCTCTAACATTAATAAACTTTTTATTGGGTTTTCTTTCTCAGTGAGTTTCAACTTTTGGGAAACTCACCTCAAACTCCACATTATATGATTCATGCGGAGTTTGGTCATACCGTTAAAGTTAGATTTCTCTTTTCTTATAAATATTTTGTTAATTTTGTTTCGCTTTCCGTTCGATATAATCGCATTTCGCATTCACTAAAACCGTTACGAGTTCTGTAAAAATATATACTTTTTCACTATATTTTTTTTGTTCTTATATTCTCGAATCATTCTCTCATTCTCTTCGCCTTCAAAAACTGCGATATAATTCAATTTTTGGGGGGCAGCAGTGTTGGATGAAAAAATCCGTCTATAATTGAAAAGGTATATTCACTACAGGAGAAAAGGGAGGGTGAATATAATTTTATTATTTTGATATTTATCATGTGAGTCAATTATTCTTCAAACAGGAATGGGGGTAAACAAACTCATTGGATGGCTGTCCATTTCCATCTTCTATGACGATATATCGTGGGGTTTTCTCGATTTTCTGTTCAATATCACCCTAAAGAGGTTTATTTTTATGTCATCAAATACTTGGTGAATTGGTTTAAACGTTTAGAGCGTAAATTCATTAATTTCCCTGACTAGTTTTGAGTTGTTTCCACGTTATTTCAATATCATAGATATTCAATTTCGATTTCTTTTTAAGTTGAATTTTCCATTTACACTGTCGAAAATGTATTTTCGTATGATCAAAAGTTCACTTTCAACTGTTGCAACTTAACAAATTCCTTTGCAGCTGTTCTTTTCGTTCCTTTTCTTCTAATTAGTTTTGTACCCACAATTATTTCTTTAATGTACTTTTCTACACATTTATAAATTCTCGATTGTCCCAAACCTAATATATAAATTGATAAATATGGTTCAGCAGGTAAAATTCTAAGCTTAATATGATCCTTATCAATTTTCGTGTAACACATTTCTCATGTTCCTATCGTTTTTTTCAATATTTTTTTTAGAAGTTTCCTTGACACGATTTTTAGTAATATCCGGTGGTTTTTCTTCCATATTTATACTTGGTTTCTTAACCTTTCGAGAATACATAACATTGATGAGAGCAGTGAGAAAATTATTTATTGGCTATTTTAAATTTTTTTTAATTTTTTTTTATTTTCTTAAAATTTGTGTTATACTCTTTTGCAAAGCCCAATTAAGTGTATCACATTGTGGTCAAAATTTATTATTTGTTTTTTTTTATATATTTAACTACAAGCGCGCATTCCAAAAATATTCAGCAGCAAACAATGATAATATTTTTCATTAATGCTGAAATTGTACTTTCTAATATTACACATTTTAACAATAAGTGGTGTTTTTAATGCTCTATTTTTAAATATATTTTATATATTTTTTACAACTATTACATTATCTTTAAAGCATTTGAAGCGTAATTTTAATAGAGAAATTTCTACTTGATTTCTTATGCTATAATTTTGTTTTCAAACACTCTTCTTTTTTCGAAATTTCTTTCTCCAGATTTTCATTCATCTTCTTCATGTTACATTGATGGTTTTTTTTTAGATTTTCTCTTGCAAAAATTTTATTTTATCGAAGTGGATTTTACCTCCACTGAAAAGCCAAACTTGCAGATTTGGAAAACATAAAACTGCTCATCAAGCGCGCAACATTAGCTGTTTTATATTCCTTTGCAATTTGCAATAAAGATGAATTTTTGCACTACTTTTAATATTCACAGTGATACAATTTTTTTTATTTGTTTTCGTATTATATTCTCAATGTTATACTTTTGTAGATGAAGACAACAAACGAAAATGTCAGTAATATTAATTGCACTCTTTGAGTACGACCAGACTTGTTTATATTGTGGCAAAAGTCCACTTGTATTGACCAAAGATTTTGAATCTTTCACTTTTCTCACATCGCATTTATCCCTTCAGACTTATTCTAAATAACTTTCATGGTACGATTTATAGTGTGTTACAAAAAATATTCCTTTCCTTTATATAGATATACACATTTTCATCTTAAACTCTCGATATATAGTTCTTAGCGTCACAATAACTGTTTGTCTATTTGACGGTGTTTCATTTCGGAAGTGATTCTCTTCAATCAAATTAATCCTTTTCCACTCTTTAGTTTTGTGGTTTGTTATATCATTATTATTAAATATTACATACTTTGCTAACAGGTACGAATGGCATTAACAGACACGGATAGATTTTCTTCTCTTTAAAATATTATTTCATACGTCATATTCTGTAGAAAACATCGATTAGCCAGTTGTAATTACTTGTCTAAGATTTATTTTTTCTTACACTGAATATTTGGTTTTAATAGAAAATGTGTTCGACTCGTTGAAACTTGCATTGCTACTATTTCATTTATTTTAGTTATCTTTAACATATTCTTTATTCAGTTTTATTTTATTCAATATGTACAAACAAATTCTTTTGCAAGAATTTGCTGTAAACATAACTTTGGGTTTCGAGGAGAATTTCTGAAGTCTCTTGAAATGCTGTTTGATTTTTATGGAATGCGCAGATCTCATTTTTTTTTGGAGTATGAAAACAAATCGAACATATTTTATATTTTCAAGAGCTTGTTCGGAATTATCAGTTTTCTTCTATTTCAAACTCTAATTTTACATTCACTTAATACAGTAATATTTACACTGAGGAGCAAAGTTGTTTTCCTTCCGATGATATTTTTGTTTTTACAATCAGTTATTACGAATTTGCTCCTCTATTTAAGAACCAAGGAAATCCAATTTGTGCTATACATTTTGTTGATTTTTTCTTCTCATTTTCGTGCCTAATTAGGTGAAAAAAAATTAAGTATTATGTGAAAAACTTAATAACATTTGAAAGAGAAAGCGGAAACATTTTCTCTCGGATGAAACACGATTTTCCCATATTTTGCGCGCCTATCGAAAACCTACGCTTTTTTGTATAATACTCCCCACGATGTTAGTAATATCCGTATCTACATGACTTTTATCATCTTCCGAGCCGCTACTATAGTATTAAACTTATTCAATATAGAAATTTTTATGACCGCTTCTCTATGGGTATTGGAAAGTAGGAAAATGTGTTTCGATTTTTCCTCTGTTTGTATTTCATTATGCTCGTTTTTTTGTGTTTTGGAGTGTTTGTGTGTTTATGATGTGCATTAATAATGATGGAGGATTTATTGTTGCGGAGGGTAAACTACGGAAAATTACACACATTGACAATTACACCCTGTATTTAATAATTATATTAATATATTTGAGTGTGTACACCCCGTCCTTTAATTGTTATGTATTGGTTATTTAATGTTTTCTAATTGATAATTTATTCTTTATTATTATATAGTAAATTTTTGGGTGAATTGTGGAAACCCAAGTAAATCTGACGGTGCGCGTTTATTTATTTTAAATTTTAAATTATAAAGTTCTTTGTGTTTCGTTTCTGTTCTTTTAAGGAAGTAATTAAACGAGGATTAGGCATATTTTTGATTCAAGACAAGAAATAGAGCGAGAGAGATAGAGAAATGCAAAGTCTCTGACTTTGGTCCAAAATTGGTGCTTTGCACGCGAATTTTCGTAAATCGAAGAAAAATAAATTAAAATTAACATTATAGATATATTTTTCCGAAATTTAGTATATTTTTTATTCCTTATATTACACATATAATTACTTTGTCCAATATATATTTGATTACCGATCTATAAATATTCCTTTCCGGTGTCTTGTCGTGTGTTAATTGAAGTCTTTTCCTTCCATTTAAATTCATGTCCCATTTTTGTTTGTTTTTTGTATATGTGAATCTATTCAGCTAAACACATTTACATTTTTTTTGTTTCCTCTAATCATTAGGGGTAATTTTACAATATAAGTTGCAATTTTTTTCCTCACTTTTTTCTATTATTTTTTTTCTTCTGTTTACCGAAACACTCCACAACCAATCAAGCATAGTTCAATTCATCCGAATCCAATCACCAAAAAAGACAGTAACTCCCCATAAAAAATTGTGTGTGTATAGTTAAATATATATTTACTTATCTATATATATATTCTTTTTAAATAGAATAAAACGAATTCCGTTTTCTACTGTAGCTTCCCACAGTTGACAATCACAACATTACTTTGCGGTTTACCCGCGGAATCTCCCGCTTGACTTATCTTCTCAACAAGATCCAATCCCTCAACGACAAATGCAAATATACCCGTGAAGCCGCGCATTTCGCGTAGAATAATGCGAAATTGTGATCCAACTAGGCCCATATTGTCGTGCCTCTTTTGACTGCGTCGCATACCTACACTGCCGCGTATTGCGAGAATTTTGGTGTCGTCGGGCATAAAGAAGCCCTCCTCGAATACTGAACGTCCGCCACGTCCGTTGTTGAGCTCAAAGTCACCCGTGATGATTGACTCATTCTCCCAGCACTGGAATATTTGGCAACCCTTGTAGCCAAAGCCCAGTTCACCCGTTGCGAGAGCACCAAAGTTTTTGGCCATCTTCGGGGCCACGTCATTTCGCACCTCAATGAGGATTCTGCCGCACGGTGAGCCGTTGATCTCGATGTTGAAGAAGTAGATGGGGTACACGTGCACATTGGGGGTGCAAAGGGGTGGCTGGGGTGATTGTATGGAGGCCTGACTGTTGCTGAGCTGCTGCTGCTGCTGCTGCAGGTGCTGCATCATGGAGATGGGCACGGCCATGCCATTGATTTCGTACGTTGAGTGCCGCAGGGTGGCCGTTTGTGGGGCTTGGCCTTGAGCAACGGACACCAGGGCGTCCGAGTGGTGTCCGTAGGAGCTACCAGTTCCGACCGGCGGCTGGGGGGCTCCGGGGGGCAGTGGCTGTTGCTGAGCTGGTGCAATCTTGTTGGGTGATGTGAGATCCGCGAATGTCTTGGTGTGTGGTGTTCCGGGATCGTGGGGACTTGGGGTGAGAACTTGCGATGTTCCCGCTTGATGGTAGACTGAACCATTGCTGGCGGCTGCGGCCGCTGCGAGAGCCTGTGAGTGCTTGTTGGTGAGAATGTGTCGCGAGTAGAGTTGCGAGATGCAGTAGTTGGCCAGCAATAGGATGGGATTGTGATGACCCATGCCATTCATGGTGATGGAGTTGAAGGTCTCACCGCTGTGCAGGGTGGCGAGAGCCTGCTTGATCAGCTCAAAATCAAATAATACCCCATAGTTGCGTATGAGGTCGTCTAATTTGCATTGAAGGAACATCTCTTGGTGTTTCGACTGTAGACGCTGCTTCTCGAGATGGAGGGTCGTGTAGAGCTTGTAGGCATCGGCTGGAGTCTGTTGCTCCAGCATATTGAGATAGATCTTCGCTTTGCCGAGACTTTCGCGCATCTCGGCAATTTCAAATGTGGGCAGGTGGTTGATGAGCTCAGTCTCCACCTGAGTCTTGAGCGAGGTGCACGCCTCGAGGATCTTGAGGAGGAAGTCCCGCTGCTTCAGCACAAGGTGCTGCACCTCGGACAGGGACTTTTGCATGCTGAGCAATTCAGTGGCGATGTCATTGCGTATGGCATCCCTTGCCTCCAGCTGCGTCTTCACGGTGTGATTCCGGTGCTCCTCACTTCCTGCACATGCACGACACACGAGTGTGTGACACTTGAGGCACCACAGTGCATTGGGCATAGCGTGCGTCATGCAGTTCTCACCCTTCTTCATCTTGGAACTGCTGGCGGCCGCAGCAGCTGCTGCCGCGGCCGCCAAGGAGTTACCCATTGTGCCACTTGTGGTGGGATGATGCTGATGTGTGGCCTTGTCGGGGGGTTTTGACTTGAGGTTCAACAGGTTGAGGTTCGATGCAAGGTACAGAATAGCATTGTACGTGGGAAGATTTTCCGGCTTCATGTCGGGCGCCGGAAGTTCAGTGCGCTTCCAGCAATGGACGCAATACAGTTCGCCACCCTTGAGGAGCACCGAATTGACACACTTTAAGCAAAAGTGGTGACGGCATGAGAATAGCTTTGGTGTGGCGTCCGTGTCGTTGAATGGCAAATGGCAGCAACTGCACAAAATTAACTCCTCCAGTTCCGGTGGCACGACGAGTTCCATCTGCGAAAATAACACCAAGAGAGTGACTGTTGAGAAAAACAACCCCACGCCATCTCAAGGGCAATGTGGAAGTGGATGGGGAGGTGGCAATTAGGTTGTTGTCTGATTAAACATGTATATTTCAACAGGCGATGATGAAGATATGATGGGTGCGTCGGGAGGATGAAAGGGATGTGAATGGGATATGAATTTATATGCATGTTTCGATTATTTCACTTGACTTCCTCTCCTTTTCACTCCACTTTCGCTTCTCCAACTAAGGGTTAAATCTAAATTGCTTCGCTAAATAAATTCGATTTCGAATGATAATCTAATAGCGAGTGTGGGTGGTGGAAAAAAGATAGAGCTCTGAAATGCTTTACAAGGATAAGAAGCAGCTGGGAAAGTTCGTAATTCATACAATCACAGAAAAGTGATCACAGCCTTGCTACACTTAAAAGGCTTCCAATATAAGTATTTATATGATTTTTGAGTGATAAAATTGCTCTAACATTTAATTTAAATTCAACCTGTATCAATTTTATCCACAAAGAACACTTCAGATGTTTTTCTAATAGCAATCGCTTCATGCAAATCATGATGGAAGGGTTGAAGACTCAAACAATTTGATTTTTCTTGTAACTCTGAGGGTGGATTTCTATTGATTTTCCCTTTGGAAGTCCGGTCAATCATCTCCCGTGGCAGTGGCTCACGACCCCCAATTGTGCCGGAAGGCGATGTTTGAGGGAGGAGACAGAAGCTATACAATGAGGCACGCATATGAGCTTGAGGGCAGTGGCAGGGTTTGACCTCGCCAGTGGTATCTTGTTACCCCATTTCCATTGCTTCCTCCTAACGCGCTGTCGCATTTCGTCCATTACATACCCATCCGACTGTGTGGGTGGTGGACAAAGAGGGAGGTATCCGCAGTTTTCAACTATAAAAATCATGCACGAATTTTTTTCACAATTTTTTTCAACATGTAAATTGTTGGTCATTTGGGAAGCGAACACTCCTAGGTGGTGACGTTGAAAGAAAAGGAAAAATGATTGGTATTGGTATCATTCATCAAGGATATAACATAGAGCGAAAATTGTAAAAATAAGGTTCAACAGTACGAGATTGATGTGTTGTATGATAATTTGCTTCAAGGGGGTGGTTCTTTGTGTAACATTTCAGATTCTCCATCGTTGTGCCTTTTCCTTTTTCATATGGCCCAGGCTTACCTTTAGTGCGGTACATTAGGATTTTTTCACGTAAGGTGAAACAAAAAAAAATAAGCTTCAGCACAATAAAAGGCAAAATTTACTTGTTGGCTCTCTCTTAGGTCTCTATATCGTATTGATTTTTTCGTCCTTACGCATTCTACGTAAATATTTTCTTCAATCTAGAAATAGAAAATGGTTTTGTTGTTTGGTATGAAAAAAAAACACCTCTGAACATTTCTTCTACCTTGCACTGTGAAATGACTTATCGTTTGTGTAATTTGATAAAAATTTACGCGCGTGAACGACTGTGGGAGTAATAGCAGAAATTTTGGCACTAGGTATACACGGTTCTTCTGATACAAAACATTCAATATGTTCATTGTCTTATCAGGTGATTGCGCGGTGATTGTCTTGAAAATGCTCAGTACATAATGCAAAAGAACTTTTATCTGGAACGTTTATTTATCTTTTTCAATATCATTAAGAAAGAAACTGTGTCATTTTCATTTGATTATACCCTTAATATTTGTTCTGGGATTCTGTTTTTTAAACAGTATTTTTTTGTAACTATGGCACAATGTTCTTCTCGCTTTTTAGGCAAGCGTTCATTATCCAATTACACGAAAATGTTCAGCTTGTCTATAGATAAAATTGGTGGAGATAAGTTTTTGTTCTGTGTTTGCACAGAAAATATTTATTAGGGGTTGTTTAGTAATTTTCAAATTTCTTATGTCAACACTATTCTCTTTGACTGAGTAGGAGATACCTATACATAGAATAAATTTAATATTTTGTAGTAATTTTCCTTATCTTCTCATTTGAACATTTGGTGTTTACAGCGGCCAAATTATTGAGTAGGAAATATTCGTGCAGATTGTGTGCCAAATGACTTTTGGCGCGAAATTGTACTATTTTTTTTAATGGTGTGATCTTGTGTTTGCAGTATGTATATCGTAATACCGTAAAGCTTAAAAGCTGACGATTACTTACTGGGGAAAAGCAAAGGGAAAATGTTCTTTGAAGTTCCTCTATAGCTAGTGCATCGCGTCTGATGTTGTTTTTTCTGCTTTTAAGCTCTATTATTGCCTCTGTTTTCCCCCACATATTCTATACAAATGTCTTGAGTGAAGACACAATTGGTTTAGTTTGCAGAAATAGCGACGAGAGAATCGCACATATAGTAGTGGATGGATAAATATACTTCAACATTGACTTCTCGTGCGTGTTGAACGATGCAACACAAATGAAAATTTGATAAAGTATTGGTTTATATGACAACTTTTCCCGCAAATAATTTATAACATTACATATACGTTTTTTGTGGCTTCTCGTATTCTATATACATATAGATGTGAGCTTCATTTTATACAGTGTGAATTGTCTATAATACTTTACTTAGTGAGAGTGTGATAAATACCGTGAAGGTCAAGCTCACACAACATCTCAATTTTTGTATATATGGGAGAAAAAGAGTGAGATAATTTGAAGTATTCGATTGTGTGTATCTAATATTAAGCATTCTGCTTGTAATCTATAAATATTGCCCCGAAAAAAAAACGCACTGTGGGAAATTTTCACTTTTTATACACCTGAAAGTCATTCGTGTTCTTCATTTCGTAATATCGCGAATCTCTTTTCCTGTCACTTGCGAAAAACAACCAATTTATGTTTTTATGATCACCTATAAACGACCTAAACACTTTATCCTGCGATATTAATTTCCCTTGACCTACACTCACTAATAGTGTCTGATGTCGCCCTATGTAAACATATATTTGCCACGGTACACACGTTGAAGCTCTCACCCCTCCACATCCACAGCTTCTCTGCGTGGAGAAATGGAGAGATTTTAGGTGAAGGATATCCAGTGGGTTACGTGCCCTACTAATACCGTACATTGGAGCTTTTTTCCATCCTGTTTGCGTGCTCTCTCGATGGTTGAGAGAGGGTGAGGGGGTGGTGGGGGTGGAAAAGTCTTGCATCCGGGGTGAATTGAAGAAAATGGTCCAGGGTTTATTTTTTTGCTAACTGCATCCCACCCACAGGGTCATATTTTACATCATATTTCTCCGCTTTAACCAAATGAAAAAGTTTTTCCTCTGGTCTATCTTTACGTGTAGGTGTATAAAAAATATGATAACTATATATGGGAAAAATATCATGAAGGTTGTTTTCATCCTTTTTCCCGCACTTTACTTTTTCTATACCATATGTTACTTCCTGCTGTATATCGCTTGATGCACAAAAAGCATTTCGATGCACTTTTGCCCATCATATCAGCCAGAGGGTGAATTTATTTTCACCAATATGGTGTGTGTTCTAGAGATAGGGAGTGTTTGTGGCGAATGAAACTGGGTTGATTTCATGTTTAAAAGTTCTGCGGTGTAGTGGACACTGAATTGTAATTCCGAGTTTAAATGCATTTCATTAGCACTTTTGCAAAGATAAGGGATTGTGTAATGGAAACCAATTTTATGTGAGGAAGATGGATTTTGGTTTTTTTTAGAATCTTTTTTTCCTCAAACGAAGTTGATTTTCGCATTTCCAAAGGGAGATGGTAACAAGACCTTTATTGCAGTCATGGAAACAGACACCATGCTATAACTATATAGCCTTAGCCCGGGAGTCTTAACACTTAGTATTAGAAGCTATAAATGATTTGTGTGGGTGATTGTGCAGAGGAAGGGTGTGCGGATATGATGATTAGAGGCGTTTAGCCGGATTGATAGGAACCTACCGTTGATTGTTTACGAAATATCACAGATTCACAGGAATCGCATCATAATCAACATTCGCTGATGATAGTAACAATTGGTATTGTAGGTGTGGATATCGTTGGGGTAGGTTGTACCAACAGTCGTGACAAAATTGGGCTACAGCTGCCCCAGAAATGGTGCCCAGATCGAGGGACTGGAATAGCTGCTGCTGTTGCGTAGGTGGTGGGGTGATATTGAGTGGATTATTTCGCCCTTTTGGGTGAAATACTGCTGAAAAAGTGTCACTGACGCTCTGCCGTGCTGATATTTGCTGCTGGTGATCCAAACACGACGACCATAACATCTTTTAACTTGTGCAGATATCCAACTTGCAATTTCTTCATACACTTAACACCAGCTTGAGACACTCTGTACCCTTCCACTTTGTATGTTAGACTTTCTCTGCAACCACCGAGGTAGAACTTTTCACACAGTGACTATATCTTCTGCTGCTGCTGCTGCTGCCACCCAAAAAGCACTATATGCGACCACCCACACACTCAATCGCACACACTCAATTGCGTTTTGCGTTTCTATATACACACACTCGCTTTTTTTTACTCGTTTTGTTGTCACTGAGCTTTTTTGGATTTCTTATTTTGAGAGGCGCAATTTATTTTTTTTCATCGAGTAACTTCTCTCTTTTTTGGTTTAATACAATTTTATTATCACCTCTATGTCACTATCAATGTCAATCACGTCGTTTAGTATCTTGGACACATTTTCAAATTAAACACGGCAGAGGTAGTTTTTTCTTGAAGGATATATTCTTCTTTTACACACTCTCTCGCTCCCTTTTTGACACTCTTCCCTCGGAAAATTTTTCTTTATGCGTACTTTGCTTCTTATAGTGTTTGTACATCACATACACAGTACTTTGTCCCCGTGAAAGTGAAAAGAACGCCAAGTGTATTTGGGGAGCTCTAAGGAGCAAAACAGACTGCAGGGGTAGAGAAAAAAATAGCACAAAGAAGAGATGGAGAACACAAGCACTGTGCAAAATATCCCCGAAAATGTTATATAAAGAGATGGAGTTTTTCCAAGTTTGAAGAAAAAGGGGTAAAAAGAGAAGAATACTTGGTGGTTTTGCAGGAACTAAGTCAATGCGTAACTTCTTGAGCTCAATATCACACCGTGAAATATATAAGTTGAATATTCGCTGTTGTCGATGGTTGTTTGCAATCGTTCACGACAAAAACTGATTTTGGAATTAAACTAAAGTGGGGGCACTGGGACAAAATGTTCTGAAACACGTCGTATTATTCTTCAATGATGAACAAGATGTTTGCTCTTTCCGCCGAGAAGAATGCCAAAAAAGTGTGTTATTTATTTACGTCGTCGTACGTTGATGTATCATGTGTTGATGTATTTGCTTGTTTTTGATTGGAAAAGCACTTTCATCGCGGTTGTCGAGGTTGATGAGAGAGAAAATTGGGTATTATATGTTGCAATAGCCCACACTTGATACATTTTCCTTTATCCTCTATATGGTGTGTATCTGATACGAAACATCTTCAATATCCTATTGATAATTATGTAAGGTACTGCAATTGTTGGTAAATTGGATATCTCCAACACGATTGTTACACTAAAATAGTCGGATTAACATTGCAAACACACGGAAAAACTGTACACCGCGTACGACATCGACCGCCGCCATGTTTTAATGTGGTGGAGGGCTTTTTTTCTGTTTCAGTCTCCTGTATGATTCCTCCACACAAAACACTCTGGATTGACGATGACTCTCTGAGCGCGCAGAGAAAACTTCCAAAAGAGCTCCCAACATTTTCATCATCTCACTCTCTCATCCATCGTACGCTCTCACTCGCTCACAACGTCACCACTCACCCCCCTATTATACATTGGGATATTGATAGAGACCCTCCTGTCCCCTACAACTGAGGACTTTTCACACTGCCTCATTTCCCTGGTATATATATGTAGATATATAATATTTATAATAGAATTTTCCCACGAAGCAGTATTGGTTGGTACACACAATGACATTACGGCAATTGTGGAGATATAGAACCAAAGTGTTTCTATATTTGTAGTATATGGGTGAGAAAACCCATTCAATCTACATATATATGTGAATACTCGCATTAAAGACATATTCACAGTTAAAACATAATTTTCCGTAGAAACATACTCTACCTTCTATTCCCTAATTTAATGATGATACCACCACTATGGCCTGAGAATAATATCAGTCAAAGAGCAGGTAAAAATGTCAATCAACATATTTTTCTCTAATTAAACGGAGAAAGCTCCCATCATAAAGGTCATAGAAGAACTTTTTGAACCTTTAGTAAGTTCAAAGTGTGAATGAGACATTAGAATGCTTAAGTGTGCAGTGCGCAAAAGCAAGTTTCATGGTCATTTGAGAAGTAAATTGAAGAGAGGGACTATTACACACAATCAAATTGAGACTCTTAGAATTTCGTGTATTAGAATCAGCAGGAGAGAAGTTCCGCATGCGATAGAGCGAGACGGTAATGCATTACTATAAAATTCATGCGTCATCATAAAAGCTCACGCTAAAGCTACACACGATATGTATAGTAAAGCTTGCCATTTCATTCGCTCTTACACTTATTTTTGCTTAACTACGGTCTCGTGCTTGATAGGAGGACAGAGATGGGATTATATGTGTGACAGAGAAGAGAAACATTTATTGCTCTCACTTGACTACTTAGCGTAGAGAGCAATATTACAATTTCTCTTTTGTTTGCCAAAGATCGTACATGTGAATTTTATCTCACCTCAATTAGGCAATAAGCTCACTTAAAATGTATTTTGAGCTTTGCTACGAATTTTTCATGTAAAATACGAATAGATAAGTCAATTAACTATTTACTGATTTTATCATTAATTCTTTTTGTGTTTAAATAGACTTTGGCACTTTGCGAAAACTCCCAGCTTTGCTTATCACTTATCCGTAAAACACACATGAGTGTGAATGAGAGAGATAGTGAGTTTTCCACAGACTTTTCTGCAAGCGGTGACAAAGTTGGTGGAAATGAGGCGGAAAATACGGCGATGAGAGGGAAGGAAAATGTGAGCGAGAGCTCAATAAAATTTTCGTTGCGAATTGACGTGTGGGAATTTGATTGTGTTCAACTGGTGATACGTGAGAGAGGATGGGAGAGCAAGTGAGAGAATTGACGAGAGTATTAGGCTATTTTGACTCTCTTTTGTTTACATTTTCAAGGTCACACGGGAGATTTCCCACAATACATATACATTCTCAATACATTTCCCCTTTGTGATAAAAAGCTCAATGTGTGGGTATGTAGCTGGGCAAATTTCATAATTCAACGTAATCCATACAGAACTTATTACTTGTATGGGCACTTTCTTAGATATTGTATATTTATTTATTGATGTCTATTTATTTATCTGAAAAATCTTTTGTTATTAAAAGGAGCTTTTACAGTATCCTACCACCCATATGGCTTGCACTCAGACAGTGCTGAGAAAATGGCTGGGTAGAGAATAAAGAATTTGGGAAACCGATTGATAGTAGGTATCCTCTTTCGTGATTGAATATGTGATACTGTACAATGTATCCTCAGGATAGGCGGATGGGATGAGGAATGGGAAATTGCTATATTATACGAGATATGATAATAGTGCTGAAGCACCACCAAACTCCCCCACTTTCTCTCACTCTGGAGGAAATCGATTTTCACGGTCACCGAACGATGATGATAATATTATACTTTGGCGCGTGTGAACCGTCATATTTTAGAAAAAGGGGTCATTTAACACCTCTTTCTCTCTGGATTTTGAGGGATGAAACACATGCCGAAAAAGTTTGTCTAACGCTTTTTTCTCCCCAGTTGGAGAAAATATCACCCAGATTTTCAAGGGTATTTATGTATACCTGTATGCGGATGAGTTTAAAATCAGAGAGAAAGAGAGAAAACAAGAGAGAAATTGACTAAAAGCTGCAAAACATACGAAGAACCAGCTGTTTTCTCGTGTTTCACAAAAATGTACATATCTCGGTGGAGGCGCCTGGTCAAAGCGCCCTCATGTCGAGCTTTCTCCTCCACGCGCGCCCGTTTCGTGTGCTTTTGCCACACACACACACACACCCACCGGAGGCCAGTTACATGCAATAGCTGGAGCTCAATGACGTCAACAGTGGATGATGAATTTATTTATTTTGTATATGTCACATATCGAATTACCAAGAATACCCTCGAGCCATGCTGGAGAAAGAGTACAGAGAGAAGTTTTGCCGAGATTAAGATTGAAGATTAAAACATTGAGATAAGTTTTCATCAAAATATTTCATGTGAGCTGCGGCTCTTTCATCTTAATTTTGTATGATTTCTGAGGAAGTTTCAACTTGAACTTTTCAATGTGGGATTTGTTTTAGAAGTAGGTATATTGTTTTCAAACTTCCACATCAGTGGTCAATTATAAATTTGCGGTAACATCAGGGGAGAAAAGTCGTTCTTTGCCTTCTTTGCATATTCTTATATGCCAAAAAGTTTTTCATGAGTGGTGGTTTAACGGACTGAAAAAGCTAAAGTGATTGTCTTGTGGATTCTCTTTGGTGAAAGAAAGAGCGTAGAAAAGAAAACATAAATTCTCACAACTGAGGAGAAAGTTTTTTTTTCTTGTTTTGGGGGTGTGGAAGTCAAGGTAACATGCTTGTGTGAGTGAGTGTGTAAAAGTGCGTAGTTTCCCAAATAAGGAAATATGCGTATTAAGTATTATTTCGTAAAATTGAATTGATATCATGATCCGTTTCAAATTTTACGCTGGAATAATTAGAGACTTTCTTCAATTTAATTTATTATTTAAATTTGTTTAAATTCTATCAAGATTTGTTTTTAGTTGATTATAGCTGTAATATTTGTGTATTAATATGAATAAGTTGGATATTAAATTTTCGAATTATTCATTTTTTTACACAAATTTCTGACTTAAGTAACTTCTTCATTATCTTGACTACTTCTATTTCATTATCAACTCTGTGTTGACGAGAGAACTGTGAGGGTGTGAATAAATGGGCTTGGTATAAAGTTAAATATTTCTCTGTTGAGTCTATATCTCTGCTGCTATATAATTATTTGATATTATGCTATGTACCACCCTCTGGTTGTGCAAAATAAAATAGACGATAGAAAGTGGACTCGTGGGGATTGTTCATTGTGTTGATTTTACTCTGTATTTTTCCATCTCTCTCTTTCTTCTTATCAACTGGAAAATATCAGTAGAAAATCACCTATATTGAGTGACAATGTATTTTTTTTTCTCCCTCTCCATCCATAAATGCAGGAGAAGGACATATATGGGAATGAGGTATCTCGCCTGGCACGTCCACTACCTGTAGAATATTTACTTGTTGATGTGCCCGCGTCCTCACCACTTGTGCCCTCGTATACGTTCACCGTGCGAGAGGATAAGCGACCCTTTCCAGTGGAGAATCGCCTTCTCGATGGACACCTGCAGGACTTCCCTGCGCTCAGCTCATATCTGTCACAGTGGCGTCCCGAGGAGTTTCTGGACGCCGTGTCGGACTTCCATTTGCTCGTCTACCTGGCCCGCATGGATATGCTTCCCATGAGAGCGGCGATGGCGCCTCTGCTGCTTGCTGTGCGCCAAAGAGACGCCGCGGCGGCGGATGAGTGGCGCTCACAAGAGGTTTGGCGGACACTTGAGACTCTCATTGCGGCCAGCTCAAGTGCAGCCGGCGGCACGGAACAATATCAGGCGCCAGGAGGGGCCGGATCGGGAGCAGATCCGACTGCATCGTGGACATGCAGTCACTGCACCTTCATCAATCCGGGAGACATACAAAATTGCGAGATGTGCAGCTTACCGCGGTGAGTAACGGGCAATAGCTGCAAGGGATGACTCTCTTGGATCAAGCATCATTTTGGTCAGGAAATAATTGGAAAGTTGCATAATATATATAGTTTTAATCACTACTTTGTGACTTTTCATAATTGGACTTATTAATTTTCGACACAATCATGTCAAATTGCTTCAGTCACTTTTGAATTTTTATTAGCTCTTATATTAGATTCACAAAAAAATCGAACTTCTTCCAAGTAAGCTGAAATTTTGGGGGAGGGGGGAGTTAGATACTTACTAGACATTCCTAGATGTCAAAAGGGTAAGCGTTCAAAATTACTTTTTGCCAGCCGGCCGTGTATCCTTGAACACGTCCGTAGTAAAATGGTTTAAGCTGGATCCACAATATCAAATTCAGCTCAAAATATTTTATCAAAATGGATTTTTTCAGTTTTAACAAAAAAATACTTTTAAAGTCAATTTTAGAGGAAGAATTATCAAAACGCATTCGCACTGAGTTGATTTTGCTGAACAATTTAGTCAAATAGTCATCAAATTGAACGAAATTGTCTTGGGGCAGATTGTGGGAACAGATTTAGGCACAGAAAACTATTCAAGTTTATTTTCTTTTTAAAATTTCAAAATCTTTCTGGATATGTAGTTTATAGACAGAAAACGGTAAGAGATATCATCATGCAGTTTACGGCAAAGTTCTAAACATCTAAACATTTTGCATTTTCCAGTCTCTCTTTCCTTACAAGATTTTTTTTTACACACTTTAGTTTAACAGCCCATATGTTGTCTCGGGAAGAAGTTTAATCGATTTTTGCCCAGAGGAGCTGTTGGAAATGGGTTAAAGTGTTTAAGCATAAATTGTTTCAATCACTTGGGTAAATGTGATTTTGCAAGAGTAAAAAGTATCTAATATTAGAAGTTTAAATCGTT
>CAKKOB020000413.1:39833-53423 GCA_918844115.2 Phlebotomus perniciosus | reverse complement strand
TGCCTTGACCAACTCTTGGAACTATAATATATAGTCTCTATATAATCATGTTTTTGGAATTCAATTTCGCAGTTTGCAAAGATCAAATTCATAAACGGATGTAATATATGAATGAGAAATTCATCGTTTTGTGTAGTCTAATATATATATCATGCATATCTCATCCATACTCGAGACATATTCATTTTTATGGCACTTTTTCCGCTATGTTTCTTTGGAGTGTCACAAAAAAGATCAATATCATATACGAAGGATATGAAAATAAATTTTTTCCCGACTCTCGTTATTAAAGTAAAGCGTTCCCTTGAGGGTGAACTTTTCAATTTTTCCCCACTTTGTCTTCCGCCCACGATATTTTTGCGGCAGTTTTCTTCAATTTCTCACAAAAAAACTTTCATTTGCGTGCGCTGATATGTTGCTTTTTCGTTCTTGAAATGGGAGGTTATAAAGTAAATATGTGAAAATGAAAAAAAAGTTGCAAAATATTAGAAAATATACTTTTAAATGTTTACATGAACACGCATTTGTAATCTTGAAAGTAAAACAAAACAGAAAATTTGGATTTAGGGTAAAAAAATTATATTCCCTACCTATATTGAACTTAAAATATATTTCAAAAAGTCTCAACATCCCTTTGATAAATCCTCAAAGATGCGTTCAATATGAAAAGAACAAGTTTTTGAGTGCATTGAGAGCCCATTCATTCTCTAGTTTCCTTTATAATTTCCAAGCAAACACTCGAAAGTTTCTGAGATGGTATGTTATGGAATGGTGATATATTTTCGTGAATTTATAGCAGAAAAGACAGTGTTGCAATTTGAGACACAATGATCCATGAGTGTGTCTCAAGTCGGAGGTATATGGCACTACGATGAAAGGAATTTGATCTGCTAGATAATAAGTTGCTCGTTGAAACTCGAGAGTCCCCGACAGAAGCTTTCACTGAGGGCTGAGGACGACAATGATGTGTTATCGCAGAGTTGTAGAAATGAATGAATTAAGTAATGTTATTACATCTTCCCCGCACCCTAAGAGACTTACAATAATATTGTCCGATTGAGGAGATGAGCATTAAAAGTTGACGACAACTTCTATCATATCTCGTCAAGTGATCCACCCTCTCTTCTTAGGGTGGTTTTCGGTTGAGGGTATGGAGTGATAAAACTTTCCACATAGAGAGGAAGTGCACTTTTCGACACGAGTTCCATATTTCCGTTGTCAGTCAATTTAATTAGTCCCACATTTTGCTGATAAAGTTGGGAATTACGATGACAAAGACTCACCCTGGCGCGCAAATTTTCTATGAGCAACACGGAGGAAAAAAAAGTAATCTTCTCCTATAACAGGATTACGCTCATCAGTTTCTCCGATGAGGAAATCTCACCCAATTACTCAAGATTGATTATATATGGAGTATCAGCTAATCATATACAATTGATTGCGAAGGGGTCACCTCCACTCGAGGTTTCTGAGAAAAAAAATGGGATACATGAGCGAAAAAAAAGTCTATATTTATAAGATGAAAATGCCTCAGAAGAGATTAAAGCTTGATTCTTCATAAACTTCAGTCATCCTCTTTGTTCCTAACGAAGAGTCTTAATTGGGAGCACCAGGAAGTTTTCAAGTGAGCTGCCTAGGGAGTGACGGCGAAAGGACTCCCCGGAGTCACCCATAGATTGAAATAGTAGATTATAGCTTCAACCCACTCACAATCTCGGCAAATGAAAATGGGAGAAAAGTCCACCCAGAGATAAGATAGAGGCGAGAGACGAAAAAGTTAATGTAGCCCCCGTGTCATAAATTACAACTTCTTGGGTTGAAATGGCAAAAAAGTGGTTCGGAAGGTATTTTAGATGAAATGGACGGGTTTAAGAGATTGTCTGACCAAGACAATCCATATTTTAAGGTTTTTGATATTAAGGGCCATTTCGTTTGATTGAAGGGATTGAAGATTCCAACTTCTAACTTAACTGGCGTATTGAAACTTTTTTTTTGAAAATCTATTGACGACTGTCTTCGTCTGCATGACCTTCTCCTCGCCCTCATCTTCTTTCTGCCATCCAGAAGAGACAAAGTTTGTCTGAAGGTGAATGGGAGAATATTGTGAATCCGTTTCATGGTTTCCACTTTTAATTGCTGTTGTAAATTTTTGCTACAATACACTTCCACCCGCGTGCTCACCCTCTTGACCTCAGACCGAGTGAGAAATTGGTGTGCGGGAAGAAAGATCGTGGCTGGAGGAACAAAAGGCAGAATAATTCTCATTTTTCGGAAGAAAAGGGCATGAGGATAGAGCTCTTGGGGTTTCTCCTCGCGCCAAAAGTGTGTGTGATAAGGAGTAAAAATGAATATATTGCGGAAAAAAGGTGAGAGAGGTAAAGTGAAGTTCTTAATTAATGTGGTGGGATTCGTGATGGTGGGTGAAAAGGTGTAATACTGTTAGGCACACCTGCGATTTTCCCACAATTCTCATCAACCCCTTTTTCATTCGCGTGGCAGCTCTGAAGAGGCGCCTTCCTATAGGGCTAAATGCAAAATCTTCCTCTTGGCTTGATTTTTTTTTCCTCATGCCAATGACTTTTTTCTTCTACCTGAATCTGATGGATCTCGAGAGAGCTTGGTATTCCAGAACGCAATGGTAAAATTTTAGCGTCTTGACTAATCGCTATGTATGTCTTGGCTAATTCAGATTCTTTATCAAATTGTCATATAATAAATTTGATTTTAAAATTTATTTGCATGATTTATCTAAGATTAGCCAGAGTTATTTATCATTTATTTGTAAAAATTGAGTTTTGCTCATATGTATTTGGTATGAGTACTCGCTAAAATCCTCCAAATTAATGAAGATTTTCTTCAGAAATGCCTAGCTCTAAATACAACCTCAGTGGACAAACATTTTCATCTTATTTGGTGCAATTTCCACGGGCACTCACACTTTAAGTTAAATCACACAAATTGGCAAACGGAATATGGAGGTGAAAGGAAAAGAATCCTGGAAACGATCCAATTTCTCACATTAAAAACAGCAGACATCTTAAAATAATTACATCTGCGATAAGATTAATTTTCTCCAACCTTTCCCTCCCTCCCCTTTCTGACTTTTCCAATCTTCCGCCATCCAGCTAATGTTCAATCGACAATATTTGATAGATTTTCAAAAAAAAAAAACGGTCGAGAAATAAATTTCCCGAAATAGCAATTTTTCCTTCACGTGTCGTGATTTCGGCATTACTCTGTGTCAACAATTACCAAGAAAAATCCATTTCGATACAGGTTCTAAATCAATTTGCTTCGGCACGGAAAATATTCCCCAAAACCATTTCTTTCATCCAACTATTTTTGCACTCCATGGGAGACAAAGGCCTAAATTTGCCTGGATAGGCACAAAGTCAAGGAATTGGTATGGAAAATTGCCTCTTCTTCTCTGAGTGCATGTTGTGGAATTATCATAAAACACAGATTCCCATTTTAGAATTTCCAACCCAGTCGTACATTTACATAACACTTCCACCCTTCGCGTGTCACATTTATAGAGCAGTTTTCACCACCCCATCCCGCTCGTTATTCCCGGCTTTTCGGGTAGATTCTCTTGCCTGAAGAAATCCCGTGACCGCCGGAATGTGAACAATCTCTATATAGTCACCAGGAGGAGCAGACAAAGGCAGCTCAAGCCCACATATTCAATATGATGGGACTTTCCTCTGCACTTTCCAAATGGAATTGAACATTTCGCACACTCAAACGCCCCGTTTCCTCGGCTATGCCCTAAATTAGTTTTCAAATAGATGCACAGCATTTTCAATGCGAGGATTCAACCACCTCGCGATTCTCCCTTTAACGACTGTTTATTGAGCAATTTTCTTCATCTCTTTCAATTCAGTCTCACTTTGGAGATCCGCACTCAACTGTCGTGGAAGTTCTAGTGTAAATATTTTGCAAATACCCTAAATGACGGGCTCTTCTGATCGAGGAAAATCCCCAGGAATGGGTTCCCGAAGGATATCTCCTTACATTTGAAGAATTCTTATTGAAGGTAAAAATTGTTGGGGAATCAGGCAAATGATGTAGGGCTTTTTAAATAGAGGGGCCAATGGGGAAAAGTACATTTGAATTGAAGTGCGCGAGAGTTTTAGGAAGTGGAATGGAAATGTTAAGATATGTAAAGTAATTAATGAAAGCATCCAAGGAAGATCAGAAGCTTAGATAAGTTCTTACACTGAATTAGATATTTTTAGAGTCTTTAGAAATTTTCAAAAAATTTTAAGGAAATTCCCGAATTAAAAAAAAAATCTTTAGCTCAAAGCTTTCTAAAATTGCTATAAAGCTATGCATAGATTTGTAAAGCTTTCGACTATTTTTAGAGCTTTTAAAGTTCTTACTAAGCTTTTGAAAGTTCTGGAGAGCTTTTGCAGATTTTCTTGAAGCTTTCATAGAAAGCTTACTTATAAAACTTTAGAAAAAATTTCTTAAACAGTTTTTGAAAGCTTTATTAAACAACTTTAGAAAGCTTTCTCAAACAGGTTTAGAAAGCTTTCTGAAATAGGTTGTCTAAGCTTGCAGATTTTCTTGAAACTTCCATTGAAAGCTTTCTTGAAAAGCTTCTGAAAAAAACTTAAGAAAGCTTTAGAAAACTTTCTCAAAAAGCTTTAGAAAGCTTTATAGAAAATAAAATTGATATGATGAAAGCTCCTGAAAACTTCCGAATTGGAGTTTTGGTGAGCTTTTCTACAAAATATGGAAGTGTTGGAAGTGATGTACGTCAATCACGAATTATTGATTTCTGTGAATGGATCATCTAATACCTATACGATAGATTCTTTTTTATAAACCAGTTGGAAAAATCCTAACGTGATATCTTTTTTTTTAAGTTTTACAATAAGCTCACTTAACAAAGTGTACTATTTCATTTGATAAAATCAATACAAGATCATTTGCATTAAAGTCCTCTCTGGCAAACTTCAAAGACATCAAACACCTCAATGGTTAAATATAAATTCAACATAGTGAACAGAAAAGGAAGTCACACTTCACCACATTTCACTCGTAAAGCATCAATTGCATTCGTTATGGGATGAAACTATAGAGCAGAAATGGTGAAAAAGACTTACAATTTCCCTGCAAATTCTCTCAAACTTCTCACATTCGTGACATTCTGAAATATATAAAGTAAGGAAAAAGGGAGGAGAGTCTTTTTTTGTGAGCTTGCCTGGAAATTCTCTATACAATGTATGGGAAACCACTACACGTATCTACAAATTGTTGCTGTGGCACATTTTCAATGTAAACAGCAAATAATCGGATTGCCTCCCTTGGCTTCAATAAATCTTCATGTTTTGGCACACAAATAGTTGGTAACCCCTGGGATGGTAATAAAAGGTTGAGGCTTTTTCCACCCACCTCTATACAAAATATGATCACGAGCTTTTAGCCTCGTCAAATGGCAAAAGTCTATCCCTCTTAGTGGGAAAAAATTATCATATAAATTACACAAGTATGGTCAGTTCTTTCACCTCGATGGGATCCTCTTTTTTTTCTTCTTCCTCTCCCCTTTTTATGTCACACTGGGTAAATATAGGGTGAGAGTGTCGAATTTCCTGGGAAAAATTACACACTTCGGAGCACAAAACGTGGAAAGTATGTCAAAATAGCAATAAAAGTTCCCAACCCATCGTTGTGGCATATTGAAAATCAACAATCACATATTTAATGAAGTACATAAAATTGTGACAGTATAATTTTTATTTGAGACGAGAAGGCATTTCGGTAGAATGGCAATCGATAAATGCATAAAATTGCGAAAATTATTTACCCACATCGAAAATGATGATTTTGTCATCACAAAAGCTGGGCTACACAATGATGATGTGAAATTTATCGACAAATCTTTTCTATCACGTCCTTAATTTAGATACCCAGGTCATAATGGTATGCAATCAGCAGGGTATCCTCCTATTTTCATCAATAAAGTCATTGAAAATCAACACGATACTGATAATAAATTGTGATTTCTCACTTTGGCTGAAACCATTAAAATCTACATGTGCAATAATATTTTGATGTTAGCGGAATTGAAAAGTCGAAATGCATAAAAATTTATAGAAGTTGTAAAATTTGCAAATGTATTTTTGCACATTTAATGATCTCATTACTTTTCTACCAAAACGAATAAATAACACTTTTAATGAGATATTAATTATTCCATCACCGAATGAACTTTTTTCTACATAAAAGCTTATTTGAGAAGAGAAAAAAAAGCTATTGCAGCTGAGCTAAAATTGGATGATATAAATTTCATGGCAAATGTATTTGCATTATTGACGTCTTTGCTACGTTATTATGTCACGACATTACCTGAATGAAATATTACCCATTGACAATGAATCTAATTGAGATGTCATTTAAAGGAAATTCTCATCGTAGAATGGATGAGCCTCACAGAATCGAAATGAAAATAAATGGGATAAGAAACCACATTCGATTTTTTTCCTCACTTTCAAGCCATTCTGCGGCCTTTTGAAGCACACCAGTATCTGATCTTAAGAAGAAAGACTCTCAACTTGTCTTTTAGCTGTGCAATGCATCGGTCTGAAGATCCTGGATTGGGTGGGAGGGTGGTGACTGTCAGTTGAATGGATAGAACAAGAATAATGCAGAATACATTTTCTGCAGCAAAGTGCATGTGTTATTATTATCCTCAAAGTGAAGAGGAACGTCGGGAACGTCTCAAGAAGTACTATATATGGGAAATCCTTCGAAGAGTTTCATCCTCTCATGCAAGAGACGAGGGTGTTGAAAAATAAACTGGAAAGCAATTTTTCACATTTCTACTATCATCACTTTTCACTATACTGAAATCATTTTTCATGAACCTCTTTGTCTCTTTTCTCCCACCTTTCTCAGGGGGTGTACAACATTAGAAATAGATGTAGATTTTTTTTTAAAGAGAGATGAAAGAGAGAGAAAATCCATACTAATAAATATTGAAGATCTTTTTGCAGTACGTGCTGCAGGTAAGGTCACAGGCAGAGACACTGCAACAGCCGTAAACAACATTGCATAATTGTTACGGAGCATCATCCAAAGAGTGCGTGTCTCCTTTTTACACCCCTTGTTTCTGCTGGGACATAAAATTCATGATGTCACTTGTAATGGAATTTCTCGAGTCACAATTGAATAAGCAAGAAAACTAAGAACACAACCTCTAGCTAGCTGTTCACCTGTAAGTTTATTGATACATTTCAACTACTCTCTTCATGTTTTACAAATCATCAACAAACATCTCTGTTCGTAATTGTCTGCCTTATCTGCTTCTTCCTTCTTAAGCGCAAAAAATCATGCATAAATATATTTCTTTTTTCAACAATTCTTTCTCTCATGCCAAATGTCTTCACCATTTAATTTAAAAACTCATCATTCATATGACAATAATGCTCCTGTTTTAATTATCACGTGGATGATGAGTTTCTTTCGCTGGAAAAGACATTTAGCAACAATTGTATCATTATTCTAAGAACAAAAATTTTTCAGATAAAATAAGAAAATGCCCAAAATATTGCAACAAGTCATTTTCACGGTAGATTTTTGCGTCCTCAGATGTTAAGTTTATTTTATAATCTCTCGCGAATCCGATCAAGACAAATTTTTGGGTATTTTCCCTCCAGCGCAAAATTCCGCATCTTTCACGGGATGAATAAGTCTTCAAAGCAATATCGGTGACTCTCTGGAGCCTGAGCTCTCGAGCCACCAAAAGATGCAAAACTTTAAACGAAAAATTCTTAGATACAAATTACATAAATAAATCTCATAGATAATATCATTTTTAATCGTTTTGTCATAAAAATTAATCGTGTATCATGTCTTATATCAATAATGAGCAGCATTTGTAGTTTATACTTTTCGTTTTTGTCAGTAGATACAAAAAAAAACAATTAGCTTTTTTAGTTTTGATAATTTGGTTCTCATTCGTCACCACATCAAATAAAAATAGAATATTTGAGCGCGCATTTTTTTGTGAATTTCTACATAACTATCATTATTCATTAACTTTATTTTAATCATTGATGAATAAAACACGACAATTTGATGTGAAAATTTTTTTCAATATGCTGATAAATATTCATTTGATCATCATGCTTCAATAAAACACTAAATAACATTTTTTTATTGTCAATCAAAAAGTCAACACATCAAAAATGGTCACAACAATTAATAAATATATAATAAAAGATTATGTATTTTCTGAAGGGGTTAAGATGATATATATACTTTACAAATTTTCTTTTTCAGCAATCTTTGTTTTTAATTCTTTCACCAAAAATCAAAAGGGTTATAAAGAAATAAAAAATAATCTCAAAAATTATAAGAAACAGAAAAACATTTCTAAAATCTATTCACATTTTTGCGCATTTTCATAAAGCAGTAACATCTTTTTTCCGTAATATATTCTTTCTTCGTGTTAACATGAGAAAATAAATAAAAAGGGTGGGTATATAGAGAAGTAGATAAACAATAAAAAAAAAATATGTTTAACATTGAAAAATAAATAAAAAATAAATTACAAAGAAGATTGTAGTAGAAACTTTGAATAAGGAGGGTTTTAAATAAGAACAAAAATATAAAGATATATCTTTCTCTGTCAAGACATTTCGGGGTGTATATAGACGACAAAAAGAGGAGGTTCAACAGCCACTAAATAGAGTTGTCAATTAGAGACTACATCATGGATTGTCCGTTGACGTGTTGTGTGCCTGGCGGAACTCTGTAACCAGGATAGTTGTGACTGAGGGCGTTCTTGGCAAAAAACGCCGTGTAATCCTACAAAAAAGACCAACAATAGAGTACCAACAGGCAAAGACATTGTATGTTCAAGCTCTGCGTGTGCTTTTGTGTGGGCCCTGAAGTGTGGCGGGGGATCTAAAAACCACCCTCAGCTGGGGAGGTGCTGAATGACATGTCGATAGACACAGTTATGCTCCTGAAGGTTTCCAGGATAAGCACAAGAAAACTGACGGTGTGTGTGTGTGTGTACATTGAAGAACTTTCACGAAAAGACACAAAAGAATATTGAAAGAAATGTTAAAGAAAGATTTAAGAAACTCTGCGGACACTCTGAAAAGTCTGGATTGAAAAATCTCAACACAAAACGATAGAATGTACAGGAATTTAGTATAGAAGCTGCAAGACTCTCAAGAGGTAGCAAATTTTGCCAAAAAACATATACAATACATATAATATATATTGGGTCAATGCATTCGGGTCTTGGTCTTCTTGGGAAAATGAAGATCTCAAATCAAGATATTCGCCAAAACTCCCGAAAATCCTGAACTTTAATTAAAACTTTAAGATGTTTAAGATGAAGAAAAATTCAATTCCTTGAATTTCCCCAAACACTTTCAATCACGACCGATTAATGGGTGAAACAAGTAAGATTCCTCAGCCACATTTAATTTCCCATAAAAATCCCCTCATATCAAAACTTAAGAACATGATCAAAAGATAAAGTTCATTCAATGCCATCCAGTATATATGTCATGAGGAACTCCTGAATTATTTCTCGAATGTCTCTTGAGGATTGCACATAGTGTGGCTGGGAATTCAGGTGAAATTCCTGCACATCAGAGTATACACGCCAATATGCAAAATAGCATGTTAAAGAAAGCAGTTAAAAGCTCTAGAAAAAGCTCCCCAGTAAGGGCGATAGTTTGTAAAAATTTAGTGTTGTGTTTTGTGTGAAGGGGCCCTAGAGGGCGCTTTTTAGAAATTAAAGGTATTAACTTTGTTAGCACGTCGCGGACGACAGGCAGGTCCGGCGGCGAGACGCAGCCGGGCCTCATTCTCAACAGCCGCCTGCTGCTTGTACTCCTCCGGAGGCCACTTCTGATCACCGCGCATATTGGAGCCTCCTATAAGAAATGAGCTTTCAGTAACTGGCCGTTTTACTGATTTACTGATCAAAATTTTACTGATCAGTTACTACTGACCCAGTAACCTAAACAAACGGCCTAGACCCCACACTGACCTTTGAAACTGAAGACCGGAGGTTGAGATGCGTAGACTGGGGCCGGAGCTTGGGAGACAGGCAGCTCTGTGCGAAGGGTGATAACCCCTGGGCTCTGCTGACGCACTTGTGGCTGATAGTACTGCTGCTGTTGTTGCGTCTCAGTCGCCTGATAGGATGTGGTAGTCTGGTAGGATTGCGTCTGGTATTGTTGGTTCTGCATAAACATTATCCATGATTAAAACTCAACATGGAGGAGAATAATTTTGTAACTGGGGCAAATCTTTAGCTGACGCTAAAAATCGATACGCTCAGAAATTTCTACAAAAAGCAAAAAACACGATGAGAGCACCCAAAATGACTTGCTATTCCCTTTCTACTTCGTTGGAAGAGCATAAATTACACAGAGGAGATCCATTAAAATTTCACATGAAAAGAGCTCATCTTTTTTTCTCCAGAAATACACGAAGATTTCCCCTTTATTAATGGCCTTTGTAATACTGTCTTATACGATGAATTTCAATGATGTGTGCAACAAGTTTTGCGTAGCATGTGTATTTATTTCTGCTTCCCGGCGACAGTTTTAGGAGAAAGTGAGATATCTTCACTTAAGTGGCGGGATTTTGCTTATATAAATAGAATTGGATGCCACTGTAGGAGAATTTAGTGATCTTCCAACTTAATTGGAAGATTTAAAGATTCCGACAAGAATACTTTTAACACCTGCATTAACATATCACTTGGCTAAAGGTTTTTTTCTTTCCCATAAAGTATACAGTCTAATAAATTGGTCATTTTCTTGTCCCGCATTAAACCTTAACCTTTATGCAGATTAATGTTCGTCGTGGTGCAAAACCTCATCAGCTCATTTGTACTAAAACATCTAATGCAAAGAGAAAATCACTTAATTGTCTGCCCCATTAGTGGGCAGTGAAGCGAGGATGATCCCATGTGGTGCAAAAATGCCAATGATCCCAAGCAGTTAGCATGAGTGAAAATGGGGTCATTTCATGCGCCACACATCAAAAAGATTGTTATGAAAAATCACCCAAGAAGTGACTCTTGCAATAAAAAAAGATAATAAAAAGCAACAATCTATTTTCAGCACGTCTGCATTTCTGGCCGCCGCACGCCAGCTATGCAAGAGATGCTCTTCCGGAGGCCTCAGCCTGGCACTGGGCCAGGCACTCCGTTGGTCTCTCATCGCGAGAAAGTCCTGAACGTACCTGGTAGGGGGTAGGCTCGTAGGGGGCCGCCTCGTAGTTCGTAGCCGCGGGGCTTTGTTGTTGGGTGTAGCCGCCGTACGTGGGGGTGGAAGCCTTCACGGGAGCCCAGCCGCGTGGCGAGTAGCTGCCGCCGGGGGAGAGAGTGGATGCCGAGGGATCGGGTGAGGAGAGCTGAGCAACGGGGGGTGACAGTGGAGCAGCACTAGGCTGTGACGCCGCACGCCGCCAAGGAGGCACCTGCGATTGCGATTGCTGCTGACCAATAGGGATTCCGCCGGTGAAGGCGGCGGTACTGGGAGAGGATCCTCGAACAACTTCGGGGCGCTTGAGGTAGGATGGGGCTGGAGTTGGGAACTGACGAGAGGGCTGCGGCGGCTGTGACACCGGCGACTGAGGGTATTGCGGCTGGGCGTAAGATTGCGGCTGAGCGTAAGATTGTGGTTGCTCGTAAGACTGAGGTTGACCGTAGGATTGCGGCTGTCCGTAGGATTGCGGCTGCGAGTAGGTTTGAGGCTGGGTATACTGGGGTGCACCTACCACAGGGGAATAGGGAGCTGCCGCAGGCTGAGCACCGTAGTTGGGACCGTCCTAGAATTCAATGAATCATACTCAGTGATATCATGCATCACACAGTGCATACAAATGACATCTGTCACTCTGACAGTAAATGAACCTGTCAAATTTGAAAATAAATCTGACAAACTGACAAATAAATTTCATATTCCTTCAGTGTTGTTTGAACTTTAAAAATTAATTATATTTATACCAGAGATTTTTTTACAATACTGGAAAAATATGTTAAAAAAGTATTAAACAACACTGACGGTAACCATTTCAAGAGTCTTCCATGCAGAATTAATACTCCCAGCATTCCATATGCTCAATCTCATGAATGGAAGAGTGCATGTGAAATTCGGTACATGAAAACATCACTGGAGGATTTGTCATTCCATGGTGCACATTATAATTGATCAAATATTTTAATTCTCTTCTCATTGTCTCATTTCACAGCTCATGCAATAATTTGGTGGATGTGAAGCGTGAAGGAATTCTGTGAAATTACTCTAATTGATTGACCAAACCCAGCTAAATTTATTCATACAGAAAAATTGGTGAAGCATCTCGGATTTTTAAATTTTCCCTCCAATTTTTATTAAATCAAATTTACGCACTAAGGATTTTTTGTTATAATTATATATGTTTCGCTAATTCTCCTCCTGATATTCTCTTAGGATTTTAGGGAATTTATGAGGATGATGTCTTTTGTAAGGTAATTTCCCAAACATGTGCCCCGAATCCCCAAAAGTGTCTCAATGTTCCTCCCAATATCTTGAATTTTCCAATTCCACGTGTGGTGGGAAATTTTAGCGCTATAGATACCACCACCCCCAGTTTTCTCACCCACCAGCCCCACCAGGAATCATAATCGTCGAGGAACACACAAGATTTCTCCATTGGAGGCCAAATGGGTGTGTAATATGGGAGTTTTGGGGAATGGGAATTAGGAGTACTCCATCGTTATCGCGTTGAAATAATAATTAGGCGTCTCATTAAATTAAATTGTATGAATGTTGTGTAATTCCCCGGTACACCAAGCCCTCGCGGAAGGTATGTGTAATGCTGCTGAATCCAAAATAGGAAATATGCCACTAATTTTCCAACATTTTCCATATCTTCTTGCAACCGTCTTTCCGCCCCAGAGGAAAGCCAAAGGGGAATTTTCCGGTGGCACGAGTAATCTCTTCAAAATTAGTTGAGAGACGTAGAGAAAAGATCCATTAGTGACTCATTTTTCCACCCAGGTGAATGGCAAAAGTAATGCAAAAAGACTTTAACTTTTAAATTTCCATAGGATTGTAAAATCATCTATTAGACTTTTGAGAGTGACTTTCAGTGGAAATTTGAAGGAAATGTAAATTGTTTTCAAAGGTTTGTCAATCATCTTCTTAATGGAAAATCGCTCTTTGAAGCTCTCTTCCAGAAATTTCCACATTGAAATGTTATTTCAATTTATATATAATCATACATATTACCTAAGTTAGAGTATTATGTTATTGCGATTCCTAGGAAGTTGTCTGTTTTGAAGTATGAATTTACTGTTTTTAAAAGTTTCAAAAAACATTAATTAAAGTAAAAAGACGGAATTAAGACTTTGTAAAATCGATTTCCGATGAAATTCACATGATGTATATTCTCTTCTTAGAGCTTTTCTGTGTCATCTACCCTGCCTTGAAGGGGCAATTAAGAAAGGATCGCACCGACCTTTAATTACATTTCCAAAGATTACATTTACTCTCAGATTCCGTCACTACGTTGACTTGTTTGCGGCAAAATTATGACATTTATTGCTGAAATTAATTTTCT
>CAKKOB020000413.1:0-39733 GCA_918844115.2 Phlebotomus perniciosus | reverse complement strand
GGGGGAAATTTCAACCAAAAGAGGGCAAAAGCACAAATTTTCATAATTTACAGGATGTTCAGATAAGATAAGATGTATAAGAAATGAACAGCAAATATTCCATATTATTTTACAATAAGTTTCTACTTAATCCTTTTCTAACTATGTACAATTACTGAGTTAAAAATAAATACATTTTTTCTTTCCCCTTTACCACTTTAACAAAGACACACTGTACACTGTATAGGTACTGTTGCTTTTTTAACAGAAAGTGTATAGAAACTGTCCAAACAAAGATTTCATTAGACTCAAAATGAAACTCTTCTCATTTGACGATATAAATTGCTTATTTAACCCCCATCACGAGTGCAACTCTTCATTTCACTGACAAAATTGCAGATGATCACCAACAAACCCCATCTTCATCACACGGATGTATATTTTCTTTCACGTGGCTTTCAGTGTCGCAGCAAATCAAATTTATCTACCACGGAAATATTCTATAATTAAATGAGTGTGGGTGGAAGATGGATTCAACATTTTTTTGTTACCTCGTCACTGACACATTTTTCTTTCATTCTTTGTAACGAGGAGCAAAAAATTGTGAATTTCAACTGTGTGACGTGAATTTTGTACGCCTCTCCCCTCTTTGATATTCATGGGTGAGGGAAATGTCTCGAATAGAAATTTTTTCAATGAAAATCCATTTCTATCCCTTTCTGTGTGTTTGACATGAATTTGCATATGCTATTGAGATCATTCCCACATCCACCCAGCGCCGCAGCCCTTCCCTTGACACTTTCGTCAAATGCTAAGAAAGGGAGCGAATAAAGTGGTTCTAAGACGCAGAGATTTCCTTAAAATTAAGGTATAGGGGGAGGTTCAGACGGGGGCACTTTCAGACACTGGGTTTCATCTGGAGCAACAACACTCAATAATCCAGGAGAACATTTACCTATATATTACAGGATATTACTCTTTCTACTATAGACTCAAAAACTATTTTTTTGATACTTTGGGTTTCAGCTTAAAACTGGATTAAAATAATTTTTTGTCAGAATAAATTCTTACTGCCGCCATATTATTAAGAAGAAATAAGTTTGTGGTGATCTAAAACAATTTAACTCCCCTTGGGGCATATTCGGACACTGGAAAGGGGCACTTATAGACTTATGATAATTGTGTTTTACAGTGTAGCTCTAAGAATCAATACTGAGCGTGATTAATTGGTAGACACTCTTAAAGTCAAACACCTGATATATGTCCGAAACTACCCCACCCTCTCTCATAAATTTCAGTTTATAAAGCTAATTGTTCAAGTTTGAATTTTCCCGCTAAAATACTGTTCAACCCACCTGGAAGGAAGTAGCGGCCGGTGCTGGAGCAGAAGCGGGAGCCACTGGCTGATACTGCTGCTGACTCTGTGGCTGATGATTGTTGGTCTGGAGTGGGACCTGTGAGGGGTGGATGGTGACGTCGGAAGGGGGTGGCCAGGCGACTCGTCTCAACCCTACAACCAACAAAGAGGACATATCATTAGATCTCACACAACGGCATCAACCACATGGTAAAATGGTTCGGTAATTTTGGGTGCACAAAAATCACAAATATCCACTGCATAAAACTATTCATGCAATTCAAATTTGGGATGCGGTATTGGTGGACTGGGCGAAAACACCAGAAACTGGCGGGAGGAATAAAAATTATTTTCACATTCCCAACATAACCACAGGGTGGATGGACAAGGCTCGTGGGAAAATCCATAGTCGCAATATTTTTAATAATAGAATTCACCTATCTATAGTGAAAAACTATTTAAAATGTGCGACTGAACAGATGGGACATTTTTTTTTAAAGTGATATCAGTGAATATGATTTAAATTTATAGAGTACCCACTGACTAGTGAACTCACAGAGGCTCAAATGGCCAACATTTTATAAAATCGCACTGGCTTAATACTCAACTTTCTGTATGTGGAGAGGGTGTCGTTTTTTTATGACTAAAAGCTCAAAAATTTAAATCCCGACACATGAATTTCTATTGAAGTACCAAAACTATGAGAACATGACAAAATCGATTGATTTTTTTGTAAAATAAAATGAAATTCATGTTAACTTTATATACTGTCATTCAACATTATACTGTAAGTATTGTAAACCAATATCAGAGTTTTCAAAATTTATCCTGATTTATAAAAAAAATTGTTTTGAAATTAATTGGGAGAAATTGTTACAGATTTTTAACAAATTAAAATATAAAATATCAATTAACCATTCCTTTTAAGAATGTTATTTAAAATGCATAAATCAGTTTTTACAACAAATATAAAAAATTACAAAAATTCATTTCACGACAACATCAATTTCATTCTACAGAGTGATTAAATGTTTTCAATAAAAATACTTTTTTCAATTAATCACGAGATTTTTTTTATGAAAAATAACATTATGAATTTCGAAAAAATATTGCAAAATTATCCATTGATTTTGTATCACAGATACTCAATTAAACCATGTGGAATTTAATTATTTTTTCAACATAATTAGAGCACTGGCACGTTGGAATTTCAATGAGCAATATTTTTTGTCGCATTGCTATACCTTCCCCAAAACAGAATTTTAATCAATATCAATGTTTGCCTATAAAGAAAAGTCTTTTGACGGTTCATCAGACGAATAAATTGAAAAAAAGTTATAATTGGAAAAATTGATTGATACACGACATAATCTCTATCGTTGATGCTTAAAACGAAGGTTTGAATAATTGATCAATTATATTGTTGAAAATGCTATAAAGTGGGACACATGAAAGTGCGATGCTATTTGCTAGTGTTCAGTGTGGCAATTGTTGCAACATTTTTTTTTACACTTTTAGGTCCATCTGGAAAAAAACCATATGAAAATGCCGCTCAATTAGTGCCTGAAAATTTGCTAATTGGATTTTACTCTCTCACATATTCATCTGGGATAGCGCGTAAAAACAAATAAAAATACAATTGCATTTAACTAGTTGTCGGATGATAAAAAACCCCATGGATTGAATTTGGTGATAATTTGGTCAGACGACGAGCCTGAGGGACACGCAGAACACTCAATTGACAAGGGGACATTGAGTGAATCGAAAGAAAAGTGTTTTTCCTTCTTGTCTCTCGTGCCTCTGAAATACCACAAATTCATTCAATTGATCGATTTCTATATGTGACAAATTCTTCGTGCGAAGAACAACAAAAACAAGCCAGAAAAATAAAGAAAATGGGTGAGATATTTTTGTGATGTGCGAAATATCACGTAGAAATTTTCTAGTGGATGCCACAAAGTGTCTACAGAGCAATTGTCTTTAAGATATATGTAGCTTGTATAATATTGTGGCGAAAATTGCTTAGATGAAATATTTACATCGAATAAATTGCAAATCATACCTCATCCCAATATCATTGTCATTCAAAATTGTCTTAAATATTAAAACACTTTCGCCTTGGTAAAAGCCAAAAAGTGCCATTTCACGAGACTCCGCACTTGGGCTCATTATCCGCCAGGAGATTGACTTAGAAAATCACCCCAAAGACGCATTTTGAGATTCACTCACGTGGCTAAAGTTCAAGGAGTTGATGAAATACTTGTCGTGACACAGAGAGTGATTGCACTGGGTGACATTCTTTAATAAAGTATCACAGTGTTTTCTATTAATAATTGAGTTGTTGGGAAATTTATCATTTTTTTCTCGTGGCAATGACGGGTAATTCTTCTATTTTCGGTCGCTAAAATTTTCATAAATTCTCACAAGCATGTTAAAATGTCTATCAAAGAGCGAGGGAAAATGTACAATGATGGGGAGAATTTTCTAGAAAGTGAAAGACATTTTTAATGAAAGAATTCCTAAATTCACGGTATGACGAGAATAGAAATTATTCATGAATCTCTCATTTGCTGACTCATTGGTTAACTGTTGGCTATTTAAAATTTTAAATAACCGTCAAATTTCTCTGCGATATCTAATTGAATTCCAAATTTTTTATTCCTTAATACCTTTATACACAGCAGAGAATCACCTAATATGGCGAATCCAGGTGCTCACACGCTGCCGTAAAAAAATCAAAAGCACTGAGAATATAATCCTATGACCAACACGCGACACTTAAATTGCGCACAGCTTTAATTTCCTGACAAATGAACTCAAATCCTCACTGAAATCCACTGTTTTCCACCTCTACGAATGGCGCAATTTAGCATTCATGCAACAGTGGAGAATTACCTTCAGTAATGACTAAATCGTTTGTCATTTCATGGAATGTTGGGTGGAAGATTATTAATTGTGTGTCGAGTGGGCAGTATAGGTAGCGAAAAAAAGAGGAACTATAACACACACTTGAACATTTTCACCAACAAAAGCCCCAAGTGAGAGTGAAAAGCACACCAAAGCTCAAAGGGGTGGCGGGCGGGAGAAAAAAATCCAGCCTCGCCGAATGAGGCGTGAGGACAAGGGGAAAAAGCTCTGCAAACACACACTTTGGGGCGGAGGGAGGGGGTGAATTTTTGGTGTGAATAAAAGAGGCAACTTAAACTGATTTAGTGTCACGAAATTTCACTACAACAGGGTTTCAGCGCAAAAAAGAACGAGCGAGCGGTTAAAAAAGAGCTTTGCGTGTACTTAATTGTTCAACGGCTTGAGTACAATTAATTGAGAAAATCTCGCTAGTGCTAAATTGTGCACAAGCCACACATACTTTTGTGGGGGTATCTCGAGACTCAATTGAGCTGATGTTGCCTACAATACTAAATGTCACCGCAGGTGAGATTGTGCTCCTCTCAAAATGATCTCTCGTCACAACACAATGTGAAAATTGCCACATTACACGCGCTTCTTTCCCATCTGCCTTTTATATTTACCACGCGAATTCGTCGACACTTTTCATTTCTCCTCAACATGCCTAAGAGCGAACGAGACACGAGGCCTAATCCGATATTTCTATCTCATCATCATCGGGAATTAGCTTCTCATTTTCTGTGATTATTTCTGGTACGGAGGAACGTAATGCCACACACTTTGGGGCTTTCAGCTAAGAAAATTCGCATTTCCTGATCGAAAAAGTCGTTTAAGAATTTTAAATGAAATTTTTTAGTAAGTTTTTTGTGAGAAATTCATAAATTTAATGATTGAAAAAGATTTTTAACAAAGAGAAACAATAGAAGTGTTGAAAATGTTGTTTAGTCGAACCAGAAGCTTTTAAGAATTGATTTCAGTACTTAAAGGCTCCTTCATTACTTAAAAGCTCATAACTACTTATTTGAAAACAGGAGTTTTAAAGAACTGGTTTTAGTAACTTAAAAGCTCTTAAGTATTGATTTAAAATCAGAAGCTTTTGAGAACTAGTTTTAGTACTTAAAAGCTCTGAAGTACTGATTTGAAATCAGGAGCTTTCAAGAAGTTGTTTTAATATCTTAAAAGCTCTTAAGTATTGATTTGGAATCATAAGCTTTCAAGAACTAGTTTCAGTACTTAAAAGCTCTTAAGTTCTTATTTGAAATCAGGAGCTTTCAACAACTAGTTTTAGTACCTTAAAGCGCTTAAAGCTCTTAATTTCTTATTTAAAATCAGAAGCTTTCAAGAACTGGTTTCAGTCCTGATAAGCTCATTAATAAATAAATCAGTATATCCTGCTGTTCAATTGAGTTTTTCCACAAAATTCTTTATACGAGAAAACTCGTCTAAGACCACTCTTTATAGTGTACTTATCAGCCTCTTGGGCAGAGAATTGGTAGAAGAGGCAAATTCCTGGTTCGCAGCATTTTCGCATTTTATAGAGAGAGAGTCGAATGAGAAAATAGACTGTTCCGTGGGTTGTCGAAGCACAAGGCCTCACAGAAAAACATCCACATATTATTCCACCTTTCCTCAAAATCACACCAATTCCTCCCGTGTAATTCGGACGGCGTGTATTGGATCACGATGAGCAAAAAATAGCATCATGCCACACAATCATGGTCACAAGACTTTTTCGTGAAAATATCACTGAGAATTTTCATCTTCATGTCATATTTTAATTGAAGGAAAAATTAATAAAGCTCTCGTCACGCACTTTGTCGTGAAATCGGACACATGCCGTGTGATCTTGGGTTGAGGATAAGATTTTCCACTCATTTTCAGATAAATCTGCCAGACGATTAAGCGTGAACTTGAATTTTATACACTGGTGACAAAGTCTTAATTTGATTCAACACTTTAATTTTAGTGCGGAGAAGAATGCAATTATAATCCTTATTTTCAGTTCCGACAAATTCTACACACGCTCCTTCCATTTATATGCAAAACAGCTCCAGATCGGTATCTCTGAATCGATGATTTGCTGAGGAGGTCAAAGACGAATGGTCGAAATGCAAATGGCATAGAGATAAAGAAATTTTATTCAGGTATTTCCATCATAAAATATTCTTTCATCAGATGAATGAGAATTTTCCCCTTTTATGTGGGAGACATATTTTCTATTCAATATGTTTTCAAATTGTTTTATTGCATTTTATCTCTATAAAAAATGCCTCTGGGAAGAGGTTCTGGACAGCAGAGAGACTCATGAACATATTTCAATAATGAAACAACTCATATTTTATTCATCACAGCTTTGAACTACCCACAGATTTGATGAAATTGTAGAGGTGAGTTTTTTCCTCTCGATGTTCAACAAATATGTTTCCATTTAACATCGCAGAAGGATAAACTTTTTGCCGAAAATAAAACTAAAATAATGAGTATCTGCAAAAAAATCTCGCATTTTCAGAGCTCTTCACCAAGCAAAACCCTCTATGTAATTTTTCAGAACAACTACTAATGACACACTTGAGTGTTAAATCCCTCAGCTTTCATGCAACTCATCAGAAATTTAAATGCTAAGAAGGATCAATGAGATTCAGTGAGACAGTCTCCACCTAAAGTGCAATCGATCCTCCCGTATCAATTTTTCTCCGCTCCCAAAGCTCTAAAAGCTTAATGGGGGGAAAAAACAGAGAAGCAACAGCATTAAAAGCACCCTCTCAATTCGAGTGAAAGAACTCCATGCAATCGGATTAAACATGGAGTACACAATTTAATCGACACTGAAGTCTTAAATCTTCTAGATAATCGTGTTCGATTGGTGGGAAGCATTAGACAGTATTTGTTTGCTTAACAAACATAACCAATCCTCAGTTGTGAGCTTCTCATAAATCATTCGATATTCTACACCGAAATGTTTCATATTGCATCAAGTGTTGCCGATTGGGTCACATTGTAATTAATTGTAATTGCAGTATGATGCAACTGCAATGGTGATCATGTTGTGAAACGAATTATTAAGGAAAATTTCTTACACCTTATATCAGTCACATTTCATTCCTGGGATATACAAGAAAATGCGACAGGGTGAATTCCACGAGATTTCGCGGTACCTTCAGTAGGAATGAATCTCTCGGCGGCGAAGGGAGCTTCCGTGCAACTCTCACGTCCGTCCCGTTTGTTCTGATTATCGCCAACGAGGTCATCACTCAACTTGGGCAAATTGCGACAAATGCCCGTGTCAGGAGCCGCCGCTGATTGTGATGAATTGCCAGTCAACTCTTCAATCGCCCCTCGGGGGGTTTCAGGCCTCAACCCGATGCGACCCTGTGAGTGGAGCATGGCCAGCATAGCGAGTTCCTGAAGACAACCCTCCACGATGGGAATGTAAGCGGGATTCATGATTTCTGGACGCTTCCTCACCACCGACGCGAAGTCAATGAGCTCCCTGATGGCCGCATCCAGCTCTTGAGCCTCCCTTTCGCGCAAGAGTTCCTCCTCGCCTTCGGCAACAATTCGTCTGGAGGTCTCTGCCAGAGCCTCCATTTCCGACAGATCCAGGGGCTCTCTCCTTGGACAGAGGCAATCTTTGGCCGCGCAGAAGAGACAAAAGACAGGTGTCTCTATCACCGTGAACACCACGTCTGTGTCAGCTGAGGAATGCCAGTCTTTTGGGGGTGGTGAATCAGTTGGACGAGGCACCGTTTGAACGGTGTCCAAATTATCTGACGCACCTGAGTCTGATGCCTTCGGTTGACTATAAATATTTCATGACGCACTCATGACCTCCCGCCCCATAGAACTTACGACGAGGGGAGAGTATCTGGGTGGGCTCTCAAAAGGCTTATACATATATGTATTTTCATAAAGCTTTAAAGTGATATATTGGTGTGTAAAAATGGGAATTTTAAAACAGTCATAAAAGTCTAAATTTAGGAACGCAAATTTTCAATTAATTTTATAGATCATTAAAGTTTAGTTTAGATCAATTCTTAACGTTTTGCAAAAAAGATAAGGAAAATTTCAATGACTCATAAAACGGTTATTTTTTAAATTTGAAGTTTTAGGAAATTTATGTAAATTAACGGAATTTCAATCTAAAATTTGAGAAAATTAAAGCTTGTAGAAGATTTAACGATCTCATCTGCTTCTTTTAAACCAAAACTTTTAAGTTCATTTCAAATTCAAACAGTACAGTTCTTAAGAGCCTTCCCACCACCAGATCTTCACCCCTCGGTCGCTTCTCACTCATCGACAGTAGCACACCTATTTATACGTTGGCTCTTTGCGCTGCTATTTTGATGCCATCGCGCCCGAGTGCTGTGGCTGGCGTCCAGCTCGGTGGAGCCCCGGTTGTTACGATACGCCGGGGATTTATTGTCCGCTTGGCGACGTGGTTTTGGCGGCGGGAGGCACCCCTTGCGCCGCTGCTGAGCCACCTCACCGCGCTGCTGGAGAGCACTCAAATCCTCAGCGAATGTCGCCCCCGCGGCGTCTACATGCGAAAGTTTCGAGTCCAGGGACAAATCTCGACGCTCCCCTTTAACCCCACCACCCGCCACCCCAGCCGATTGCGACCGGATTTTAGGTGGCCAGCTGAATTGGCGCCGCGGGCGATGGCGATTTATGCGGAGCACCGTGTCACGATCAATTTCCCGATATCTCGATCGACTACGTCTCCCACCGTCTGCCAATATTTCCGTGGAAAAAGCATTAATGCGTAATCCCAGAGATATTCACCGACAGATATAATTGGTATTGGGAATGAAATTTCACTCCAGGAAGCCGCACCTGGAACACGCATTGCCAAAGCGAGGAAGTGGCTGGGCATGAAGCTGAGGAGTGGTATAAGTCAAAGAAACTCACCAGGATTGCTTCCCGATCGTCGCTGCTCCTCCTCTTCCTCTTCCAGCATCCTCAAGACGGCAGAGTTTGCCAAATTGGCGGGTTTGCTGGCGGCGGGGTTGTTTTCGAAGTCAATCCTAAGGGTAATAAAAACGATAGTCATTTAGAATAAATATGCTATTAACTCTGGCAATAATTTCTGTGATGATTCACTTCTTTAAAGAGAAATATTGGCAACGCCCATTAGAAGAGTTGAGAAATTAATGAAATTAAGATTGAAAGCTTAATAATGTTTATCTAACAATCTTGTATCTGTGCACTGTTTAACTCTAATCCCAGCAGATTTCCTCAAAAAACTTTCTTCATTAGCGCTTAATCTCTCTGAATTGAGAGAAATCTATTATCATATTTATGTTAATTTAATCTCAACTACGCGTTTTTCCGACGGGCACGACGTGTTTCACGGAAAGTCTGCAGATGCGATAAATTATCAAACCGGAGGAAATTGGCTTATTATATTTTGGCATTGAATATTGCACGGCGAATTTAATTAGTTTGCACACATTTGCCGCATTTAACTCTCTGCAAACTCGTCCATGTTTCAATCCTCGGGCTCCACCGCATCTGGTGGAGCAAAGAGCTTGCGGGATAGGGGTGAAAATTTCCCTATACTTTTTGTCATCCCCGCATGGCCATAGGGATGCCTCTGGGGTGAAGACATAAGGGTGTGAGAGAATTAGAGAGAAAAAACATAGTCTACAGCAGATTTCATCATTTATCAAATAAATTACCGTCCTTGGGATTTATATATAGAGTCGGGGCGACATCATGAAAATCTAATCGTGCACAAGTCGATGATGACTCTTAGTGGCGCTCTGTTGGGCTCCTCCATCGGTATATTTCGCTAAGCATAATTTTCTCATTTATTCCCGGATTTCGCTGAACATGGCCGGGGCTCATTTTGTGTCTTCGCCCCATTCACGCGGGATTACTGGCCACACAAATTTCCACCGCAGTTCACCCTCGCCCATTATCCCTTATTATGTACATGACTCTGCACCACTGCAAAATCCCCTTGAATGTGCTCTAAGCAACACCAAGAGTCAAACTGGAGGTCTCGCACAGCTTAATAATCACAATTTACACCAGCCATATAAGAGGTGGGTTTTTGCCAAGATTTTCCTTTTGAGTGAATCACAATCGTAAATATTGATTTCGAAGCCAAGGAGACGCAAGGAAAATCCTCAGAGAGCCGGGTGAAAGTGGGTGAAGACTCGTAAATAAAATCTGTGGCTCTTCTCAAAGAGCTTAAAGTCAATAAATTTGATATTTGTCACAACAGAATATGATTAATTTGCACTTCTTCCTTCATTTTTCATTCAGATCATTTTTTAGGATAAAAAATATTTTATTTATAGGGTGTTGGAGCACGTTTTCGACAGTAACACAATTTAATAAAAGTTAATTCTTACAAATCTGTAAGAAAAATTAAAATTATATCTTCATATGCAAAGATTAAACTTCATTCGATAATTGCGAAATATTTGGGAAACCCATTTTCAAAATTTTCCGTAGTTATTGGGGAAAAATTATTATATTATTAAATTATTAAGATTAATCAAAAGATATAATACCTAAGCATATGTAACCAAAAGATAAATTAAATTGAGAAAGAAATGCAAAAGTTTTGAGCCAATGAACTTGACTTTTTGCTTAAACTGTCAAAAGAGGGTTCAACGACCCTAAAAGAAAAGTTTTTATCATTTGAAGCAGAACTTTAAGCTACCAAATTCAAAGTTTTCATTTCAATTCTCTTTACAGATTACGATATTATAAAAACTTTTTAATTAATTGAAAATAATGATCAATTCCAATCAATCTTTCAATTCAAATAAAATCAAACTAAAAATTAATTTGCATTTAGGTATTATTTGTCACATTGATTGATTTATGTGTTGGTTTTTAAAGAAAATTAAAACGTTTTTGAATAATTTCATTTCCCCCATTTACATAATTTGCATGTGAATATAAACGAAAAAAAGAAGAATGTAAAGTGTTTTATCAACACTGAATTCCTCCAGACTAGTTCAGAAACTTCAAATTCAACTGTATTTACCGATAAAATCCCCCTGCAAAATTCCACAAAATTCCCTAATCAAATGCAAAACATCCGAAAAGCACTGAATTCGTGTGAATGGCTGTGAAAAAAAGTCAAAGCAAAGGGGTTTCTCTGTTAGGTTTCCACCCTATCTTGCGCTGAAGATCTTTTCGTGATTTTTTTCGCCCCCTTCCATCGACGTGGAGTACAAGTTTATCACGATTCAACCATTTGTATATTTATGCACGCACCCACCATCAGACATTCTGAGCCGAAGAGAGCTTTTTTCCTCCCCACATACAAAAGCCGTTTGGAATGGGTTCGATATATCGTATGCAAAACCGGACAAAAAAGAGCACACGAAAGATTCATAAAAATTGCTGAATCGTCTGCTGGTGGCGGGTTGGGTGGAAGGGAGGGCGCCCCCTTTTTTTCCCTGGGCCAAGGATGGAGCGAAAGCCATTCACCAACCGTCGGATGTGAAGAGCAACAAAATACACGGATTCATCTTGCTGTGATAAATCTGATTTGCTTCCAAATGGCTGCGCGAAACCACCCTCTCTAGCCCTTCAATGGCTTTTCGACACCATGGAGCCACAATTGAGGAGCTTTCAGACCCTTCCCCCTACCCCCCAATCGACGTAGAAATGACCGATATTTAAACACTAAGTGGTTGCTAATGTGTCTTGAGTGACTCTCAAGTGGTGAGGGGTAGGTTGAGTGGAGAGGAAATTGCAACGATTAGAAAGGAGTTGATGGCAATATCTCATCCCTAAAGAGTTGAACAGCTGATAGATGAGGATTTTGAAAGGCATCCAAATGTAGAAGCTTTTATCTTGGAAAGAGTATCATCTCAACTCTGATAAATAAGTCTGAAAATCGAATGTCTATTTTTCCCTCCCAATTAAATTACCGTTCAAATTCTCGTGAACAAGAACACAAAAAATCAATTTAGAGAGCTTTTAATCAACTTGAGTCCCTATAAATGTAATTTTCCAGTTACCTGGATCTCGCTACTGTGGCCATTTGTAATGAGTTGGTCGTTCTTCGATTTCAAATAAAATTGTTGGAGAATTTTCGCACGTTCCCTTGCGTCGTTTGGTGCCGTTGATAGAGAAATTATCAAGTGAAACAATCACCTTTTTTTCAATTATCACTTTTCCTTTTCACATTAAATTTCCATAGAGTGTTTGTGTGTGTGTTTTTTTGCCAGCAGCGTTGAAAGACAACGGAGAAAAGAATGTTTGAGAGTTGGAATGGAGACAGAAATAAATGAAGGACACAGTGGGGGCGACAATATTAAGTATATAGTGTCCAATTTTGTGAGTGAGAGAGAGAGAAGAGCTCCTTCGGAGCTATAAATCAAATATCTTCATCAATTATCGCCCCAGTGAGATTTTCAATGGTAAAATCTAAAAGGGAAATAATCATTAGGATTTAGTATTTGGACTGAACAATGCGGAGAAATTCTATGGTCTCTTTTAGCAATATGCCTTATCGCAAATTGGGGGTGTGTTATATATACTTTTCAAAAATTCTCCCTTAACTGTTTTCCACAAAAACCGAAATGGGCTCTTTTCTCTCCCTCACGCACGGTCTGTCCTGATCCCAATGTCACAAATCCAAATCCTGGGTTATTGGGCAGAGCCCCAGTGTCATCCGGTATGGGACAGACAGTGTGAATGGTGTTTTAAGTTTTGTGGTAACATGAAAAATGGCACTGATAAAATTAACACATGTGCCGTATTGGCTATAATTATATTTTATTTTATAATGAATGCGATATTTTGTGGCGCGGCACAAAAGGCTTTAAAATGAAACAACACAAGTATTCACATTCAAAATTAATTGTGCAATTTATAGTGCACGCAATACACACACGAGGGAGTATTATTTAAATTTTGTGACCAAAAAGCACTCTTTCACTCTTCCATCCTGCATGCACGATGTCATATTTAACACAAAAGGGATGGAAGATCAGGAGATTTCATTGAAAATGAAGCACTGCGACACTAATAAATAATTTCATCAATTGTTGCATGTTCATTATTAAATTTTCACACGCACACACACACTGGGGTTGGACGATGTAAATTTATAGATGAAGTGCGGAATTTTGAGGGGAGGGAAAAATTTCATTTGCTGAGTAAGAAAAACTCCAGCCCTTTAGAGTTCTCCCCGCAGAACCCCGTAAAAAAATCCCCCCTGGCGCGTTGTATTACAATATTTCGCTGAAAAAGGCGTTAATAGGGCGAAAATTTCATCTATTTTTTTGCACGGCACGATAAAACTAAACAACATCACTTTCGCGATTCGTGAATTTAAATAGAGAAAATAAACAGGCGAAAGAGCAAGTGATCCCAAAATTAGGTATGCCCCACACTCTCGCGGGGCCATTTTCCTTAGTGTTGGACAGCCTCTCTCACTCAAATGTGCTCCATCATCGCGCGGTGTCTCACATTGGGAAAATTGGAATCACTTCTCATCCTCGGGTGTATTTTCACGGCATTACACATGAGAAAGGTATTATGTAAAATCATGAGATTAAAAGCGGACGATGGGAGACGGTGGTTGGCTATAAATGTTTCCCAAGTGAGACTTCATATATACTCTCTTCTCACACACATATACACTCTGCGAATGATTATTCTCGGGAAAGTGAACACCTCAATTGGCGCTTCGTAACCCACAAAGTGAGGTCAAAGGAAGTCCTCGTCAATTCAGAGATTATTCACCCACTACACACGTTTTATGGGTGGCAAAATTTCACTTTTCTCCACACTGATGAATTCTCGAGTTTACCTAATAAATTTCATGAGAAAACCATATGGGATGTGAGACAAAGTGTCTACTCTATAAAGTATTTCTGGTATTTAAAGCCCTTAGAAAATATTATCCCTTATCGAAAATTTCGCTGTCGCATTTTCTATAAACTTACAAAGGTAACTGTTAAGCAAAGTGGAAAAACAAACACAAAAGCATTTTTCAATGTAAAAGAAAATTGATTTTTCTTTTAAGGGGTTTGAACACTGAATAGTTCCTCAATTATATATAAATCAATGAGCTTACCCAAGAAACACAATGAAATATTATGGATTGAAGTGCTGTACGTTTAAATGGAAATGCGCACCAGCTTTTGGAAGTGAAACGGAAATGTTAAAATAAGTCAAGTATTATAATTTTGAAAAGCAGGAGCTTTTAAAGAAATTCCTAAACATCGAAAAGTGTGTAAAGTTTGATTAACTGAGTGATTAAAATTGCTTTAAAGCTCTGCAGAAATTTACGAGCATGTAAAAAAAATATGGAACATTTGTAAAGCTTTCGGATAATTTTTAGAGCTTTTGTAGTTCACACTAAGCTTTAAGAAAATTATAGAAAACGTTCATAGAAAGATTTGGAAACCTCCCTTAGAAAGCTCTAGAAAGCTTTCGTAGAAAGCTCTTGAAAGCTTTCGTAGAAAGCTCTTTAAAGCTTTCGTAGAAAGCTCTTGAAATCTTTCGTAGAAAGCTTTCGTAGAAAGCTCTTGAAAGCTTTCGTAGAAAGCTCTTGAAAGCTTTCGTAGAAAGCTCTTGAAAGCTTACGTAGAAAGCTCTTGAAAGCTTACGTAGAAAGCGCTACAAAGCTTTTTTAGGAAACAATGCCATAGGAAGCTTATTTACTAGAAAGCTTTATTAGAAGAACTGGAAAGTTTTTATGAAGCTTTCTTAATATAATAGAAAGCTTTTCCATAAAGCTCTAGAAAGCTGTAGAATGCTTTAGAATATAAAATGAAATTGATAGCATGAAAACTCATCAAAGCTTTCGAGTTGGACTTTGGGGAGCTTTTCTACAAAATGTAGAAGTGCCTGGAAGTGGTGTACGTCTTTTTGGCCATAATATCTCCCCCTTGATTTTAAGGTAATTTCACATAATGCATACCTACCTATTAACGTTTTCATTTGGGTTGCGTAAAATTTAGCTCAGGATTAAATTTATTAAAGATAATGCTAAAAATAATTTCTCTAAATATAATGCCTTCTTGTAAAAATTAGGATAAAATATCAACATATAATATTCAAAAGATTTTAAAATAATATTTAAATATGCCCTCTAATTTATTTATAGAAAACACAACAGTTTTTCAATCTGTGAATTTATAAAAATACCCGAAAAGTATTCTTATAAACTCATCTATATCTAAAACACATTGTAAAGTTTAGCAACTCTGCAAATTGCACCTTATGAATGTTCTCGAGCAATCTCAAAGATCATCTTTTCCCCACATTCAACATGATGAATTTCCCCCACAGCTAATTATAGGTGAAGGAGATGTTGAATGCAAAAATACACCAGAAAACTCACATGCAAAGAATCTCTATCCTCATCCAACAGCATTTCAAGAGCGATTAGTCACATGTTGAACAAAGAAAACAGAAAGAGGAAAAGGTGAAACATGATTCAAAATTAATTAAATTGCGCCACACATTATTCATCTTGAGAGACAATTTTCCGTGGGAGAGAACGAGCTCCTCATGTATTATTCAGACGACTAAGGGGTAGCTTTTGCGCCCCCGCCAAGGCATTACAGAGCCTGCGAGAGGAACACGAGTACAATTGTTTCATGGGGGAGATCATGTAATTTACGCGTTTAATTACAGAGAATTAATGATGTAATTAAAATGTTTCTTTTATCAATACCAAATTATCCTTTGTTGGTCTTATCAAGGCTTTTCCCCCCATCGAGGTTTTCTGGGACATGCACGAAGAAAAGCCACGAAAATGACATTTTGAGCCAGAGCAAATTCATCTGGAATTCAACTGACAGACAAAACATGAAAATCGTGTTAATTGACAGAGAATAAACAACCCCTTGAAGAAAGTGTTCCCACATGCGGGGAAAGAAGAAAATACCGAATACGAACATTTTGTGTGCAAATGAATTTTACTGTGTGAACAAACAATTTAATTGTCCCACTAAATTAACCACCTCTTCGTATGTATACGACGTGTAATTTATTATCACTAAAATGGATTAAAACACTTGATAGATGTGACTGTAGAGAATTGTGCATTCTCCAAGTTTTTGCAATCGAACAACTTGACAAAAATGAAGTTATGACTATTTGTATTTAAACTTCAAAAGTAAATGAGTCTCTGGGTTAAATCAACAGTATATGGAAGATAGAGAAAGCTGGCGAAAACTTTCAAGTGTACATAAGAAGATGAACTTTGCGAAATCTTAAGTGAAACTCCCGGTACATCTTAAGCATGAAATTTTGATAAATTTGTACAGAAGATCTTGATTTCCAACATTCTTTCCGAAAGATATTTTTCTCCTTCAAAAACCATTCAATATCCAAGAGATTGTCTTGATTTATCTCTGATAAAAATTCCTATTGAATCACAATAAATTATCTGCATCAGAGATAAAACGATTCTTTATTCAAATTTTAACAACCGATATTTTTTCTAAGAAATCAAACCACAAAATTAATTTTCCACCTTGATTCACAGCTGCTGTGAAAACATGAAGTTCGCGCTCAATGCCAGAAAATTCTCTCACAATCTATTGATGATATTTCCTGTCACCCTTTGAAAAAGCTTCACAACTCTACTCCCCATTTTATAGAGATGAATTATTTTGGAAATAATCAAAAGTTTGAATAAGGGCTTTTGCCAAAGGAGATGATTCTCAAAAGCATTAATGTGCACCATATGCTCTCATATTCTTGAAAACTTTGCGATGCATGCGAAATTTGTGTGCTAAAAGAAGAAAAAAAAAGCGAGCAAAGTTGGATGAGAAATTCATTAAAATTCCTTCTGTAATTTTCTCGGGAACATTCTGGGTCATTTCATTGAAAAGTCTGTAAAGGTGGAACGAGGAGAAATTGCAAAGAATTCCCCTTTCATGCCCAAATATATTTCTCATCTCTGTGGATTTTCTCCTTTTTAATTTTCCCAGCCTTTTTTATTACTTCTATAGCATTGAATGGTGGAATATTCCCTAAATGGAGTGAAATAAGTTGATTCTTATTCTACAATGAGATCTATCTCAAACTTTGACGCATTGTTTGTCATAATAAACCCATTCCAAATTACTCGAATTTGTGCACAAAGTGAGAAATTTTGCATTAATTCATAGCACATATGGGAAATGGAGAAGTAAGGGATGAGTTGAAGAGATTATGACAATGTTGAGGAACGCGTATCAAATTTCTCACTGAATTTTGCGCACTAATTAAAGAGAAACCCAAGTTAATCAAGCATTGGTGGAGTGAATTTGTGCGAATGACGAGATGACAACTTTCCACCCCACCATCGCCCAAACTTTACCTTCTCACCTGCGGAGCATTGATTAAAGACTTGGAGCATTTTTATACGCTCAAGAGTTTCTCTTTTCCAACTTCCTTAACACAATTTACATCTCATTTGTCGCCGTGGAGAACTCACGAAATGTGACACGCAAAAAATGGGCGGGGAAACAGAATTTCTTTCACGCACGACTGAACCGTGTGGGTGTTAATTCAATAATTTCACCCTGGAGCATTCTTTCGGTCTCATCCAGTGATTGACTTGGAGTGTGTTCGGGGAGCTCGAGAAAATGCCACTTAGCATGTCAAGACTAATAATAAATTTATCAGATCGAGACACAATCACTTATGAGGATCGTCTGCACAGAATTGGCAAAACAGCAAAGTCACTATCAGTTGATTTAAGATAGCATACAAATGTCTTATTCTCAACCTGAAGGTCATCAAAGGGGTTAAATATTTGTTTCTAATAAAAAACACATTGTAAATTTACCAAGGGGAAGATATTCTGTTCAAAAGTGTTGAATAGAAGTAAAGGAGAGTCTTTGGAAGTGAAAATTTTAAATTTAAACAGCTTTTGTACTTTAACAACTCATTTGAAACTTTCACAAAGTTTAATGAGTTTATTCTGTTTATTTATATTCTTTATAATAGATTTTTTATTAAATTTATTGTCAAAAAAAACCATTTTGCCAATCTGCTTTATAAACTCATTCTGCTGTATTTTTATTCCGCCTTTTAATTTTTAAAAACTTGTTTTTGAATATAATACTCGAGAGTACAAATTTTTTGCTAAATTAATACCGCGATATTAAAACGCTATTCTGAGCCAGTGATTTTTTTTTGGTACTTCAAATTCGATTTTATTCATATTCCATTCATGAGACAGAGCAGCGCTTTAAACTGTGCGGTTGATGTGGCAATCATCGATTTATTCAGCAATAATTGAACACTCCTGAAGCGATAATCCGATTTGTGTGAAAGCAAAATGTTTAATTTTTAATTAAATTGCAAAATTTCAATGGAACTACTCGCTTTACAAATTCACTCAATATTCATTGCAATTTTTATATGCTTCCTCTTCCGGTTTTTTCCCTTCTTTCCCGAATTTCCTTCTCACGCAGCATCATTTTTCTTCCGAAATGTATAATTTCATTTTTCGACACGGCGTAAGCGCACGTGCGTCGCAGGGAGTCATTTTATATACAGAGAAGTAAATTTGGGTGTTATCTAATTTTCACTCTTCGTGAAAATTTCATCTATTTCTTATTCCATCTGCTCGCCATACACGAGGGAGTTCTTTGGCGGGAATTTGGACCTCTTCGTGGTAGCAAATTGAACCAAAAGAGCAACATGGAAGTTGTAAAAGAGGTTGGATGAAAGTGTTTCAAATTTTAAAAAGGTGTGACAAAATTGTCAAGTAACTGTCAAGTGTGACAGACACTCTGACAGATGGTTGACAACTTTTAAATTAAAGCCGTTATACTTTTAACCGTTTCTCCCCTTTACTTTGATACTCCCTTTGGTCTATATAACCTCTCTCTAGAAAACACACGAGACCCTCCGCTGGGTATTTGTGTGCGGAAATGTGAGTGTTTAATGTCATATAGGCGTCGCGATGGCAGATGAAAAGAAGAGGGATGTAGCGTACGTGTAACATGAGTTGATGACACATTTTTGCGCGACAAGGAGAGGCCACAAGATGAATACTAAACCATATTTTCCACCAAGCACCCTCATAATTTGTCTTCCTCTCCCAGGCTGTTTTGGGGAAGGCGAATTGAGGCTTGAAGGGTGGCTGATGCTTTCAGCAAGGGTCGAATTGATATTAATCGCCTCTCGGGGAGGCCACTTAAAATCCCCAAACAGAAATTACACTGGCCCATGGATTCCATCCCTTTGTCGGGGCCCCGGCAAGCCCATCAATCCACGTGGAAATTATTACTTGGACGATGGTGTCTGACAAATGAAATTTAACCATCAAATTTGTTTAAATTTGACCTCCACCTCCCCTTGACCGAGGGGCATTTTTTTTGGCCAATGCTATGGTACACCCATCATCCCATGAGAATACATGGGTAACTGGGAACGATAAATTGTACAATAACAGCAATTGTTGAAAATTTCGCAAATATAAACAAATCTACTGGGGAACATCTCGTGAGATTTGGGGAAAATTTGCGAAGAAGAATGGCTTAAGAGAACAAAAAAACTCATCAATCTTCTTTCTTTTGCAACAAATTATGCCAAGAGTCGCAATTTTTGGGGCGTTGCGCCAAAAAGTCGTAATTATTAAATACTGTGAACTGATGCGTTACCACGTTAATGAGGTCTTCAGCATTTATCGAGATTATGCACTATATCCCCCTGAATATTCACTTGATGCAACATTTCATAAATAAATTCCACAGCGCTTGTGTGAAAACCAAAGATGCAAATGATAATATTTAACAGCGAAGTAGATATCGATTACTGAACTTCCCTTGGATTTAATTGAACCTCACAGTTTCATTTTATTGCAATTTGTTTACCAGAGTAGACGACTGGTGGTTACCAGGCGTCCCCATCGCACCTGCTGTAGCAAATGTTAATTGATAAAGATTTCCCTTCGAAAACTCACATTTTAATTGTTTTGCAGATATTCTCGAGAATGGACGAATTAATATGCGGTTTGTGTTTTCAACTTACCCAACAGCTCCACTGGAGAGGGTTCGCAGTTCGCGATCAAGAGTCTCCTGGACATTGCGATCGGAGTAAAGTCCAATAGGTGAGTTAAACTGCTTGTGGACAAGAGTTCTTTGCGCCATGATGTTGGGGAGGGACCCTCCTTGTTGTTTCTACTTTTAAAATCGTGTAATCTGTGATGTGATCCTCAAAGTGGCCGCTTTCGCACAGTTTCTCGTGCTTCTGAGCAATCGAAGCTGAGAAGCTCAGAATGTTGTTTCCTCGCGTTTCTAATGTAGGAGGAAAAACACCGAATCTTGCTCTCAGTCCTCCAGGCAGAGGATTCTCGTTCGAAGGTCGTTTGTGGCTGTGAATTCTACAGAAGCAAATGGAAAGCGGCTACGGTTGAGAGTCGTTGAAAACTACCTGCAAATCAAGCGAAAAAAAAACAATTTGAAATTGTGTGCGAGCTTAGCTTTATGCGATGAAATTTTTTCTATTATTCAAGATTAAATGCTAATGTAATTCTCTAGCACTTTACCGCAAGTCCAATAAAAATATAGTTTCTGGAAAAGTGTTAAAATTTTAGTTAAAAGCAACACCAAAACTATGTAGGTATATGATGATGATGTGCAAAAATACAAAATTGAATGCCCTAAGGAATAAATGTTATCCCAGTTAAGTTTTAATAATGTGTTTTCATTTGTTTCGTCATATTTCCTCGTCTTGTGACAGTGGAAAACTTGGCATCCGGCCCGTTCTCTGAGACGAACGAGGGTAGTGGAGGATAGTCGGTAAATTAAATTCTATTTAGTTGTGGGTGTGAGAGAGAATTTCTCTTGGAGGCATTAAATTCACTTTATGAGATCCCTTAATTCCACATTTATAGTGTTGCTTGAGAGAGTTGGGCCATCATTAGAAGCGACTGCCATGAGATAATCTTCAAAGGAGCGGTCTCCTCATTTGCCCACAGCAACATTTCCATGGGTGAGCATGTGACATTCACAGGAATATGGCCACGATAAAGGGATAATTGTCAGTGGGATTCAGGATGAGGATTAGAGGGATGTCTGGGTCGTGCAGATGAGGATGACACATCAATGTATTTGAGGGCTAATTGTTATTATTTCTATTGTGTGAAATTCATTGATTTCTCTCTTCCCTCTTTGGATGACATTTGATTCAAGCCAAAAGAGGAACCTCATGCACTTACAGTGTGTCGGGTTTGCCTTTGTGACCTTTCAACCGTGGAAAACATGGATGAATGGCCTGAAGAAATGGCATGAGGAGAGCTCTTCAAAGGAGCTCGCTTGAGATTCTCTAGCTCCATAAACACAATGGTTGCAAAAACTTTTGTGTTACGTTTGAGAAAATACTCAGAATAGGTGTCATTATCTCGTTCTACTTTTCACGCTCTTCACCTTTGAATTTTGTATCTTATTTTTCCCATATCAAAAGACCAACATCATCTAAGAGATGAGAAGGTGCCATGCTGAATTTAAAAAAGTCACAAGCACACATTCCGATGATTTCTCAATGAACTATTTCACACGAAACATCAAAATCAAGATGATGATTCAACCCCCAACCCAAAGAATTTCTCATCAGATAAATCCCCTTCGATTTTGCACCCATTTTGTTGGGAAAAAATGGCACTACGCTGTATAAGAATCTGCAGAACGGTGGAAATGTATTGGAAAAGGTGAACGATTTATTCGTTTCTCACATCATAAAATTGGAATTCTTTAGCATGACATGGTGAAAATACAACAATAGTTTTGAAATATTCTCACGAGACTGCAATAAATATTTTTTGCTCATTTGCTGCCTTTAAAGATCTTATTTCATGTTCTCTTTCTTAGAAATTTTTCCCTCTATATCGAAAAATATTTTAAAGACGAGAAAAATCATCGATTGAGAAGAAAATTGCCAATATGTTGCAAACTGATAGTTAATTTGTGCATAACGTGACAATGTTGATTCACTTTATAGTTCCACCCTCAATAAAAATGTAATTTCCCTTGGAACGATCCATCTCACGCGCAACTTAATGATCTCCAGTGGAAAATCGTGCTGACTGTGATGGAAAAGCATCCACGGAGCGCATGCTGAAGTCCGAAGAAAATGGGAGGAAAAGTGGGTGAAAGCTTGCCTAAGAGAGATACAATGTAGAGGCGAAAAGGAGCTGTGAAATAGGATTTTAAGAAGTACTTAATGTTCACATGTATAAATAAATATATTGCTCATGTCGAGCAATTAAGTACAACTTCTAGAGATGAAAGAGAAAAATTCCAAGTCCGATTTTGGGAGGATTTTCTCACACTATTACAGTTGTTTGGAAAGAGAAAATTTGTTGTTTGGACACTGAGAGAAATTCTTCTATTAAATGCTTCCTATTCAGTGAATTAATATCGTTTTCCCCTAACAGGATAATCGCTAATACCACTCCATATCACAGTTTGTGTGACAAGGGAGCCGAAGAAAGGGGAGCTGAAGGGGGGGTTGGAAAAGGGAAATAGACATGAGATCCTAATGCTATGCGACACATAATGGATCATAAGTGTAAGCTTCATTTAGCTATAATAGTTTGTTCAATATTCATGTTTGCGGTTATGGCATCTCTCTTGCCACCCCCGCCCCCCATCACGACACCCCCAAAACATGAAATTGCTCTTCGTCGAGAGCCCCGAAGAATTTGCTGAAACTTCAATACACGAGGATTAAAATGGGTAACGGATACAGATAATGGTGAGAATTTCAAACATAGTGTTCTTATCCTGTTTTGCACTCATTTGCTGAGGCTACAAAGTCACACAATGATCCTGTGGAATATGGTAAATTTGCCAACTAAGAACACTGACGCATCGTGAGCGTAAACAATCGCTATTTTCCGGTCGCTGGAGTTGGGGTTGGTGTGAGGGATTTGCAAAATGGGAAAAGTTTTCATTATGCTACACTTCCCATCCTATGGACGAAAACGCTGTCTCTTAAGTCGAATTAAATGAATGGCGAAGTTTACAATATATACACATTCTCACCACTCGCCATTCGATGCTTCCGATCGAGGAATTTCCTGGACAACTTCTCGATATCATCGAAACTTCCTTCAATGGGTTTTTGCCTTATCATTTGTGAGAATGAACTTACCCCAAGTAACTCTATATGCAGTTAGAGAGATATTGCCAAAATGCGCTGAAGTACTGTTCTCTCAACAAGAACATTAAAATCGTGGTAACTTTATTCGGTAAATTATGATGCAGTTATTCTGAGACTTAAGTAGTTAAGTTTGGTGAACATCATAAAATCAAAACGATCTTTTCAAATTTGAAAAACTTTAAACTACCCTTGAAAGCTCTACATGTGAAATGCTAAAGCTTAGATATTTAGCAGATAAATATATGGAAACTTTGTTAAGCTTTCGCATAAATTTTTAGAGCTTTTGAAGTTCTAGCTAAAGCATTTGAAAATTCTGTAGAGCTTTTGCAGATTGTCTTACAGCTTTCATAAAAAGCTTTAGAAATCTTCCTTAAAAAGCTTTAGAAATCTTTATTAGAAAGCTGTAGAAAGTTCTATTAGAAAGCTCTAAAAAGCTTTCTTAGAAAGCTCTAAAAAGCTATCTTAGAACACTCTGGAAAACGTGCTTAAAAAGTTCCAGGAAGCTTGTTTCAAAAACTTTAGAAAGTTTGATTAATAAGCTCTAGAAATCTTGCTTATAAAGCTTTAGAAAGCTTCCTTAAAGAGCTTTAGAAAGCTTTAGAATGCTTCAGTATAGAAAATTAATAGGATGAAAGCTCCTAAAAGCTCCTGAAAGCTTCCGATTTGCAGCTTTTTGGAGTTTTTCTACAAATTATAGAAGTGCTGGAAATTGTGTACATCTTTAGATAATAATATCTCTCCCTTGGAAAAAATAGAAAACAACAACCATCCATCAAAATGTTATTCTCCTACTTTGAACAATATCAAAAAGAGACCAAAAGAGATTTGTGATAAAGCACATTCATAAATCAGTCAAAAAGCTCACTCATCTGGTGAATTTGATGAAAATATCGTCCATCTGCCAAAAAGAGCAAAAAGTGCCTAAAAACAACTGGATGGTTTTTCTCATTTTCGAAATAGCACAACAGAAGCATCAGATGGCTTCACCGAAGCCACCATTGAGAATATCAAACATTTATCCTCATCGCCACCGGCCTTTATCCCTCAACTTCCGCTGGAAATACATCTAAACATAAACCTCAATCGATACACCACCCCACTAATCCGGCATTAAACATATGGCTCCAATTTGGATTAGTGTCAATATTTGACTAATAGTTGTGTGTGCTCATCTCAATGAGGCGGTTATTTTCACTTTTAGCACGTGGCCTCTTCCAGGGCGCGAGTGGGAGCTTTTAGTGGTCAATTTCGCGCTGTCACCTAATGAATTGTCCTCTCCTTTTCCCAGCCAAATGGAACAAATGTTCCCTCTCAATGAAAAGCTCTCATTATCAGGAATAAAAAAAATGTGCACGAGCAGTACCTTTTTTACAACCCACCATCATATTGTTAACAGCTATATAGAGATACCGATATCAAATAGAGTATTATATGGAGGAGACAAAAAATAACGTATTATGCGAGATATTTATTCATTTAATAGCAAATAAATATTAAACGAGCAGTAATAATGTGGAAAATATTAGTGTTTTATTAATGGAGCTTTCGCTGCATATATACTGAGGTTTTGTAAGTATTAATTTCATTATGCGCCCAACAGGCACAAAATATGAGATGGTTGAAATATTTAATGAATAACGACAAATTTATGAAATCCCCTTTGCATACTCTAAGAGCGATAAGTTTCGCCAGAAGACCATTTCATCATGTATCAACTGACAAATCCTCTTGAAAAGTATATAGTGACTTTTTCTTCCATCCCAGTTGAGTGTGTTAAATTTCCCCACCCCCTCTGAAAATGTATATTTTGCGCCCATAAGTGAAGAGGCAGTTTTGAGAACACTTTGTGGTGATGAAATGTAAATATTTATTTAAAGATGAACCTCGGAAAAGCGCCAAAAGTTAGGCGATTTGGTGTGAATGGGGAAAAGTGGCAAAAATCATGTGGGGGAAATCTTCAAGAAGATCTACTGAAAAGTCTGAGGACTATTGCCCATTAAGCGAATATGCTTCAAGTGTTTATTTAAACATTGGGGAAAATTTAAATAGTGCCAAAGAGCTTTCCTCTTTCGCCAGAGAAATTCTATGGAATTTTCACAGCATCTTGCTCAAGTCTGTTTATTCGCCACTCAAATGATTGGTTTATAAACTTTTTAAGCACTTTTTGAGAGTGATATAACCCTAATGAGAGATCCCATGAAAAAAAGTGCACATATATAGCACTAACATATACCTTGTTGTGTGGAAAAAGCTCGCTTAATGTCAACACCTCTGAAGCTTTATCAAAATTTAAAATCTGCTCATGTTGCAATAAACACAGGAAATCACATAAAAAATGAATATTTTCCCCGTCAAACGGGCACAAAAGAAAAGCGAGAGGAAATTCAGGACGGGGTGGGTGGTGTGAATGGAATAAAAACACAATTATGTGATTGTGGAGCGTGTCAATGAAACTTTCCCAACCGCACAACTGTATATGCGGAAAAACGAATATGTTTGGGGGCGGGATAAATTTAATAATGCTCCACATTGTGATAAATTTGATGTAAAGGTTGATTCCACTCATGGTCCAATAAATCTCGATGTATAAAATGAGATTATTTAATCTAAGATCATTTCTCATTTTTTCCCACACACACACACGTTTTCGCCTGGACCATTTGTTTGCTTTATTGCCCAAAGCAATTTTTCCACATTGGATCGTCCCCCTCCCCTCCCGCCGAGCCTTTTTCATTCATCACCACCATCAAAAAGCAATGTTCTCTTCTCTGGCCACAATTCCCTTTACTCCAACTCTCTTTCCTTTTTCCACCATGAATCAAACATTTCATGACCACCAAGAGCCCTTCAATGCTTTATCTTTCTCAGTCGAGGAGCCATACACTGCGGAAATTCGTATAGCGTGAAAGTCAAAATTGCCAATTAAAAGTCCTCTTTAGAAAACAAGGGTGAATTTAAAAGCATCAAAAGAAGTCTATAGGGAAAAGGCAAAATAGTCGTGTTTTTTGTCAATGATATGCTACCAATATAGGGTTCAGCGGGGCAGTTTCAAAAAGCAACAAAAAAGTCTTTAACCAATTAAATTTACTAAATAATTATTAAATAAAGCAAATAAAAAACATTAAAAAATAAAAAATAGGGTTAATTAGGTCATTTTTAGTAAAATGTAAGAAAAGGTTTGTTAAAAATGTGGCAAATAACTACCCTCGTTTGAAACTGCCCCAGAGCGGGACAATTTCACAAAATTACTATTCTTGAAAAAATCTTATATTGAGGAAAAACCAAACTGTTTCTTTACTATATATGCTTCCGCCCACGTGCAGATAACTCCTAAAATATTTTATTATCTCTGATTTTCCAACGGACAAAGAAAAGAATTTTTCATCCCTTCCTTTTGTGACATCAAAATTTGTACACTTCCTTAAGTGAAATGCCCTGCGTATTTTAGAAATGTTGAAAAAAAAATCAAGGGATGGTATTTTTTCATCAGTATATATACCAGATAAATTCTCACAAAATATTCCTTTCTCCCAAATTGAGTCTCGTTTGTCTCCCTGGGCCACCCTCATTGTTACCATTCATTCTATCTTTTTTTTGCGGAGAGGTAAAATAAAATTCCCATTGTAATTTGTTTTTATTTTTCTGTCTGTTGTTCTTGTCCTTTTCCTCATCTGTCGCCAAAGTCATTGGTGCAGAGGGCCCGGTGAGTGGCAAAAGTGGATCTCTGGATTGAAATTGACGAATAAAAAATATACGACCCAGAAATTTATTTGATGGATTCACGCACCACCAATGTAACATATATTGTAGCACACGTAGTTGAGTGTTTTTCTCTCTTTGCAAAAATAGAGAGAGGACCGGAGTGTCTGGGTGGGAGGGAGCAGAAGATTGACAGCAATCCATTTGCCCCAAAATTGCTACACAGCACAATAAAAATGGTAAAAAAATTGTTGTTTTTTTTTCAGCTGGAAAAAAATTTGCATTACAACACTCATTCTAGCCCACCCCCATACTTGTTTCTGCACCCCTCTCGTATCCTGAGCCCACCCCTCAACATCATCTGGAACATGAATATGCGAGTATGTCTCATAAAATTTACGTGCCATATCTATTCTGTCCCCAAACCATCACCAGAGAAAAATATGACACCTCAATGACGAATTCCTATTATTTTGGGCCACGCATTTCACTGGGTGTATACAATAAAAAGTAAGTAGATCCTCGGTGAGTTTATCTGTGAGTGACAAAAACAACGGTTGAGGTGTTAAATTTACACACACGTGTTTTGAGCTTCTCACCCTTCACGGGCCTTTCAACATGGGGAAAGGTCACAAAATGGAGAGAAGTTTAAAAATTATTTTGATTTTATTAGAGGCTGTTCAGGAATTGGAGTCCATGAATTTTTTACACCCACCGATTTCCCTTATTTTCGAATATGTTTAAACTGAGGGCTTCTGTATATAATATAATGTATATAGTCGTACATATATATCACCAGAGCGCACCTCATCTCTTCTCGGCCACAAAAAGGCAGAAAGTGTCCGCAATTAAAGTAGAGAAGAGCTACGATGCTATCATTAGATTTTCATCATGGTGCGGTATTCAAATTGAATTTAGAGATGGTTATGAGATAAGGACTTAATGGTCAAGCGGTCAAGTCATTCGTAAGTCCTCCCCTTAACCCTTAATTTCTCCGGCACACCCGCAAATTTACGTGTCACCACCTCTTGACTGAATTTAGGATATGTATATTCTCTTTGATAAACACAGGGTCTCCTTGAGAGATTGAAAATCTCGAGTGACTGGAGTGTTTTGATAAACAGACCAGGAAATCAAGAGAAAATCTGAGGAGATTTTACTTTGTGCTCTGGACAGGAATATTAATACAATTTCAAAATCACTTTCAGATTAACTTCGAGAATGCTATAAAATTCGGATCAATGCTTTGAAATATATATATATCGAACATTTTCTCCCAAATATTTTGCATAGGACTTCATCTCTATTCAAATATAAATATCTCTATGCAAACCCCATTCTAAATCCCTTGGGATTTGAACTCACTGCTCTCTTATAATTAAGCGGATGCTTAACCAACTATTTTAGTTAATATTCAATAAACGATCCACTAAAAGAAACCAAAAAAAATTTCGAAAATATTTCATAATTAAATCATTGTAATTGTAATGAAAATTTGAAGCATTCAAGCAGTATTATATTATTTAAAAATCCCTATGTTGTGGAAGGGAATGTTCAAGTACATAGAAGCCTCTCAAGCGTTCTAATAGTTGGAAACTTTCATAGAGGGATTCATTACGTTTTAGCAACATAGTTTTATTAATTACTATGATATTACGTATAACAATACACTCAAGCTTCAAGTGTATGATAAGCTGTGGTTTCAGCTTAAAACTCGATATAATTAGTTTTTCCGACTGAACAGCGCGATTTGCCTCAGCGCATGCATAGAATATTCAGCAAATTTTGATAAGCACCAGGTGAAAATTACATTATCCAAGAATGAAAATTCGCAGAATTTTCAATTCACAAAATCATCATTTGCGCTATAATAACTTTTCTGATGGAGAATACCATGTGGAAAAAAGGAAAAATCCCTCTTGGTCTATATAGGCCCACAAATCCCAATTTATAACATATCATAACTCTGAGGCATTTCTGAACTAGATTCCATTTAATATTTGCGGGTCGTCGTTGTCTCTCCTTCATTTCAAATGTCGCGCTCAAATTCTATTTCTGCTTCTATTCTGCATCTCAATCCTATGCTTTTCTCCCTTATGAAATTTATCACACAAACTGTCGACCGTGCATAATGTGATATGAGACGGTGCACACATGCTGTCAGAAATTAGTGTGACCTTTAGGCTCAACTCTGTGACCCCTAAACTCCTTATTTCTGTGTGTACATTTTGGCTAAGTTGGAAACCAGACATCAATTGAATAATCAAAACGATCTCACACTCTATCTAATTCAAAATCTACAGAACTTTTTGCCGCACGTTTTGTATACTATATGTGAAAAGTGAAAATCCCCTCAAAAGAAATCTATTTTTGCCCACCACCCACAAACTCTCAGGAATTTTCGCTTTCGCAGCAATTTCTCAATGACTGAAAGAATCAGCCAAAAGTTTTTTATTTTCATAAAATTTAAAAGAAATTTTACGAGTCGATTCACATGCAAAATTTCGTCTCTTTCACATGAAAAAATTGTGATGGGAAAACTCTCTGTTTGTTACTTTTGATTAAATGAATGCTTTGGAGAATGGAAGTGATTTTCTGGAAATTATTTTCTCGGAATAAAAGTTCGAGAATTTTTCTTCATAAACTTTAGTAAAACTCCTGCAACATATCTTAAGATTTGTTTTGAATATTTATTTTAAGAACATCATAAGAAACTTTCCCGGAAAGTGTTTGAAAAGTTTTCAAAATTATTATTTAACAAATTGAAAGTGGGGTAAAATTTTTAAGGCTCATCTCATCTCTCGGTGAATCATAAATTAAATCGGGCAATTAAGCAGGCATTCTACTGAACATGTACGACCTTAAGGCAGTGAAAATGTGTGGAAAACCCCCCGTGAAAATTTGCATGATTAAACATAAGAATATTTTTTTGATGAAAATTACGTCACGCACCGTGAATCATGCTCAACCAGAGGAGCTATGTAACATCCACCCCGTATGTAATTTTGTGCGAGAGAGTATAAAATAATAAAGGAACTGCTCAAATGGGTGTGAAAATTGTGAGGAGTTGTAACTCTTCATGAGCTCCTCAGTGGATTTTTAGCCATTCATCCAGCAATAAATTATATATGTTGGCACACGCATTTTTCATCGTGAGAGAAAAAACCGCGTGAGTTCAAGAATAATATGTGAAAAGTGGAAAAAACATGGCAAGAAACATATCTTATTTTTAACACCCAAGAGGAAAACTATGCTGTTTTTTATCATCCCATGTGTGTGTGTATGTGAAATTTAACAATTTGCCGAAAGATTTTTTTTTCTTTGGCCCACTGAATTATTGACTGTGTGTGCTAAAGAGATTATGGCTGAAAATAATTCTTCTCCCGGAGTTGTTTTATTGGAAGTCGTCGCACAATTGATGTGAGATTCCCCCTATGTGAAAATTTCTCCAATATACAAAAGAAATTTTGTGGTTTTTCTCCTTCAGTGAATATAGGATTCGAGAGATTGTGAAACATGAGTAACTACCAGCAAAGTTGATGCAGGACGTTTTGCTTTTATTTAAATTAATTATTTCTTTTTGCAAAATTTGCGAAAATCCGCGAAAATTAGGATAAATGCAAAGAAAAACAGTAAATAAAATAAAATAGAATATTTAACATATTAAAACAAAAACAAAATATTATATAAATGCTTGCTGCACATTTTTCTGCTGGAGTAATGTTTTTAAATATTGTTTATTAAAAAAAAATTTAGCAAGTTTCTATAACTTCCCTTTTTTGTTCATTTTTATTTTACATCATAAACTGTTCAAAAATTAAAAATAAAAAAATATAGGTATTCGGCAAACTTTCAGAAAAAATATATTCTTGTTTAATATTTTTTTATTTAGAGGACTAAAACTAAAACCAACTAAAAACTAAACCAAATAAACTAACTAAATGCCAACTTATTCGCACCGTCAACTAATCCGACTCTCCCCTATGTATTTTAAAAGAAATATCATCTTGATATATATGTATACATCACAAACACAGCTGTTGCTTACAAGAAGAATAATATTATACAACAAATAATCAGAAACGAGATTATAATTAAATTGTTATGTAAAAAAAGATCAAATTCTAATCTTTAAGTATGCTAATCGTCTCGAAAATGTCAATTACATAACAGAAAATTTCATAATATTCCCACAAAAACTAAAAATCTTTTCCCATCAAATGTAAATGAAAGATTTTCCACTTGAGATTGCTTCCCTTAGCATATCCCTTAATTACCCAAGAGCAACCCCCACGTGAATTTTCCAAAGTCATGGAGAAGTGATGGAGTTTTAATCCAATCAAAAGATCCCAAAAATGACAAACTGGTAACAAAAATCCTCTCCGTAGGACAAAAAAGGGAATTTTCAATGTCACAAGTAGCATCCAAATGACTGAGATTCCTCCCCCTTGGGAGATGGTAAAAGGAGCCATCCCTCTCTCTAAGCATTAGCGTCCATATCAATCAATCACTCTTGTCACCTCGGAGAGATCACAGAATTTTCTCACTCTGTCCCCATCCAAAAAGTGTCCTCTCGAGTGTGTCCAACGTGTGTTGCGATGATGAGGTGGATGGATGGACCAAAAAAGGTGGGTGGCGTGCACAACACTTACCCAGAAAGCAAAAGAAGCTGACACCCTTCCTGGCACGGTTGGTGTGACAGTGAAAAAGAAATCCTCACTTGATGGTGGTCACTTGGTGATACACCACAGAATTAGGGGCAAATAGTGGATGCCTCCAACACCGGACAGAGTCGCTCCGTAGCGCAAAAGAAAGAACTGTTGTTTCGGATAATTAAAAACGATAAAGAATTTAATGCAGAAAGCACTCGAAAACTGGCTCGCGGCACTAAGAGGAAAAACTATTGGGTGAAAGAAATCTTCACGAGGCGACCACTGTGTGAGTGGGGCTCCTCCATCGTCACGATGTGTTGCCGCCCGCGAGAAAAACGCTATCTCTCGCGTCCTCTCGACTAGATCTTCCAATGTGAAAAACCCCAAACGGAGTGATCTCAGATTTTCTTTTTAATGCCCAACACCATAGTGTGAGTTGCTGCCTCGCCTCTTTATCGCCATCATGGTATTTTCGTAGCAATATTATTAATAAATGTGCCCTGGTGAGCAAACTCTTCCCCCAACCGCGCATCAGCTCCAAACACCACAGACATACACGCCAAAGGTGCGTGGGTGAAATGTTTTGATTCAGCTAAAAATACTCCACCACAATTTCTCCGCATCTATGCTCTCTTGCTCCATTTCGCAGAGCATCTCTCCTCATCCACCCAGGCGCGCCTTTCGCTCTCTATGTCTCCCAAGCGCGCCCGACATGATTGGCGCCCCCGCCGAAATAAAATATATTCTGCCAATTTGCTCAAAATTCCTCACATCATTCGCAGTTGAAATCTTTTTCATATGATGGATGAATGGAAATGAGACCTTTCGAATGACACAAAGATCATCTGAATCCATCTGCAATTACTCTTTCATGCGTAGGAGTAACTTCCAGTTGACCTTTTTGCCTTGAATACGTCCTCCTACACGTTTATATTCTATGTTTACAATATCTATTCCGGTGACTTCCGATATATTCAGACTGATGCTAGTCAAAATCCATTTTTCAATTTTACATACATATATTCTACAGGTTATAGGGGAGAACGGGGCGTTCCAAGAAATAAGAAAGAAATATTTTTCTATCAAACTCAAGGGTGAGATATTATGGTTAGTATTGGTGTACGCGAACGTCTTTGGAAGTGGAAGTTTTAATAGATATAAATTAAGTTATTTTTGAAGCTTCCGAGAAGCTTTCAAAACATTTTATGAGCTCTTTTTAAGCTCTTTAAAGCTTCCATTCAAAGCTCTTTAAAACTATCCTTCAAAGCTCTTTAAAGTTTCCCTTCAAAGCTCTTAAATTTTCCTTTCAAAGCTCTTTAAAGCTATCCTTCCAAGCTCTTAAAAGCTTTCATTCGAAGTTTTTTAATGTTTCCCTTCAAAGCTCTTTAAACCTTCTCTTGTAAGGTTTCCCTTCAAAGCCCTTTAGGCTTCATTTCAAAGCTCTTTAAAGCTATCCTTCAAAACTCTAAAGCTTCCTTTCAAACCTCTTTAAAGCTTGCTTTTAAAGCTATTTAAAACTTCTCTTGAGAGGTGAAAAGCTTTTCTTATAAATCATTTAAGTTTTAAGCTTCACAATTAGCTTCTCCAGATCCATGATATCTTCCTAAATAACTGGAAACATATAAAAAAAACAAATATCTGTCTAAAAAGCCCCACTTTCCCCTAGAAATATGCACAATTCAAATTGCGAATCATTTTGCATTCACATTAAATTCGTCACAATGTTCATTTTAGCAATTTTAATGAATTCCCCAATTAATTGCATACTCACAATTAATCACTGGCAGCTCTTCTCTCAAATTCATCACATAAATCCCCCTCGAAGTGTGATAAATGACCGAGAGATGGGTGTCCATTTGATTTTCCTGACAATTTGCAAATAAATACATTTGCTATTGTGACTATGGGATAAAAATAAAAACTGTATGAAAATAAAGTATTTCCTTCTCTAATTTTGCTTTAACGCAAATTATCTACAAAAATTTCAAGTCAATGAGTCTCATCGCTATTTTTACTCTTTAGAAATTGATGAGAGAAAAAAAGAGAAACAGTTCAATCCTCAAATTGTCATGTATTCGTCAATTTATTTTTAAATTTTGCTATAATGTGTGAATGAGTTGGAAAATTTTGGGTAAACGAACTACGAGAAAGTGTATTGGATACGGATGAAATTCGAATCACATTCGGATCTAATTAAACATTCGAAATGGCTTTTCAGTTTCTCATCCCCCTCATATTTTCAGCTTTGTTTGAAAATTTTCAATGAATTTTCCGGAGAGGACATGTTGAGAGGTAATAGACAAATGGAACATTTCTCTGGCAAAATTTCTCTAAATACACTTTGAATTCAATTCTATTTAGTAATGATTGTGTAATTTTGCGTATACATCTCTGCAGTTTTCATTAATTTGATTGTGAAGACGTACGCTTGCTCTCTTCCATTTTACATCGTTGATGCTGAAAGTAAATATTTTCTCACATTTCCCATGGCTCTTCTTTTTCCGCGCGTATATATGGGAATAGTATTTCCTTCACGAAGGGGAAACTGAGGGTGGCAAAGAAATTTTATAGCAAATATTTAACGTGTAATTTGAAAATGTTTCCTCCGGACTCTTGTGCATGCTCAAAATGAAAATTGCGTGTCGACAAACTATATGATTAAGTAGAGAGACGTTAAATATAGCAGTTACACGATGGGATTGCGGTACACATTGTATCGCTGCCGAATGATAGCGACTCACAGATTGGTAAACACTGTATTATGTGCTTTTTAGCAGCACTACAATTTCCATGTTGATTGAGCCCTGGCTGGAAGATCGCGTGGAGGGTAAATGTTACAGTAAAAATTACAATCGAAGCACAAGAGGTAATATAAAAATGTGTCAAGGTGTATTTTGCTTATCAACACTTATTAATACCTACTCGTGTATCATCACATTACAAATTGATTTTTACTTTCAGGTTTGCTTACACGGGAGGTACTAGAAATTGATTTTTTATCCGCATTCACTATTTGGAAGCATTATCAGAGAAAAATTGAGATGGAATTACAAGATGATTTTTCTCTTCTGGATTTCTCCTTTGCTTATCCTCAAATATTTTAATAAGGATGCAAACTGAATTTCATGCAAATTACGTTTCTCGTTATCTCTCAAAGAATACTCAAGGGGAACATATTATGGTCAGAAGTGGTGTCCACTTGAATGGAAGAGCGCGAATGTAACTGTTTTTCAAGCATCCAAGAAGGAATTTAAAAGATTTGGTAAGTTTCGTAGAGCTTTAGCAAGTTTTGTGTAAATTAAATAACTTCTGCTTCACTATATGAAGTTAAACATTTAAAAAGGTTATTTAAAAAACCGTTGAGACTTTAGAAAAGTTACAACCCAGCCAATTTATAAAACTTTTAAAGAAATTTGAAAAAAAAGAGAATTGCTAAACCTGATAAATTTCTAAACTTAAACCGCTTTTTAAATTAAATTCAAAGACTTTGTAAATGCTAAAGCATATTATATATTTTGAAAATTTTAAAAGCTTTTAAAAGTTGTAATATCTCCAAATACTTAACCATCTGGCAATTTTTCAAAGATTTCCTGAAAAGAATGTACACCATTTCCACTATATTATCTCCCCCTTGAGATTGAATTTTACCATTGACTTTTCTGATGATAAATTTTAAAAACACGTGCCTATCGACTAGGTATTTCAAACACTGTAACCACAAATCATACCTTAATGGCCACTCGATGGGATTTATGCGGAGATTAATTCAAAGAGCATCGTCTTATCAGAGTTTGTAAATTATCTCCCGTCAAGTTCATTCGCGATACGACTGAAGAATTTCAAACTGCGTACGATATAACTGATAAAAAGTCTCAATATTAAGCTTGTTTTACATCTGATTCATATCAAAGGTGATTCACTCACTCCAATAAACTCTTCAACTTGTCTAGCAGCGGGAGGGAATTTCTGAGGGGGAGAAAGTTGTTATTTTTCCCATAATATTTTCATCCCTCAGATAAATAAACATTATTTTTCATCGATGGGGGTCGGGCGTAAAAGCATATAAATATTTTGCTGCCTTTGATAAATAATAACTCCCCGAAATAGTCTTTTATTGGTTGAAGTGCTTTGTGTGTCTTCATGTGATTTTCCCATCATTTGGTGGAGGGGCCACTCAATCAAAATTTCGCGAACACTTGGCATGTGCGTTCACGGGGAAAATAAAAGAGACCCACCCACCCATAATATCAAAATAATTGTACAATCAATTATTCTGCACATTTTGATTGATTACATTGCCATTAAGGCGAATGGCCATACGAAAGTGGATCGAATGATGGAGAGGAAATGACTATGCTCTGTCATTGGCATTGTAGCAGAAATCTGTGTGATGGCAATAATTTGGAAATTACCACTAATGTTCATTGCTGAGGAAATTCTTATACGGAGGGATATTGCGTTATGAAAGACACGCCATACATAAAATCGATGGGGAATCAAAGTTTATGGCAGGGATGCCTTTGGCACATTGGCACGGATGAGGGGGTGGCACTTAAGACATCTCACCTCATCGTTATCTCTCACCCCAAAAGGTGAACCCAAACTTTCGACGATGCCAACAGGTGACGTCCTCTGCCCACAACATTTTACCACTCGAGCGAGGATAAAAGCTGTGAAGCTCACACATAATCCCTTGCTGTGTGTCTGCCCCCAACTCAGTGGGCGCACCCATAAAGAAAGGAGTTGGAAATTAAGTGGCCAAACGGCCGTTTATCCTGTGGATCATTGCAGACCACCAACTGATGGTACTCAGTTGGTAAATGACTGAGATGAGCCACTGCACCGAAAAAAAGAGCTGAACTTTAACCTCATAATGAAACTAAAAGGTTTTCAGATGATTTTACGAGCTTTCTGAAAATTTTGAAAGCTTTAAGTCTATATAAAAGCTTTAACCATTATTTATTGTGGAGCTTTGAAAAATCTAGAACTTTGAGATGAAAACTCTTCAAAACTTCCCTCCAAAGCTCTTTTAAGCTTCTTAAAAAGCTCTTTAATGCCTATATTAAAACTCTTCAAAACTTCCCAAACAAGCTTCTCTTGAAAGTACTTTTAAGCTTCTTTTCAAAGCTCTTTTAACTTTATTTCAAAGCTCATTTGAGCTTTCTTTCAAAGCTCATTTGAGCTTTCTTTCAAAGCTCATTTGAACTTTCTTTCAAAGCTAATTTGAGCTTACTTTCAAAGCTCATTTTAGGTACCTTTTTAAGCGCTTTCTTTAAAAGTTTTTTTAATTAATTATTATTTCTATTTTAATTCTTAATTCTAAAACAAGATTATTTCATTAACAATAGTTTTTACCAAAAAACTCCAATATTTCATCCAAACTAACATTTTGATTTCAATTTACAGAAAATTTATTGATATTCAATTCCTTGTTAATCTCCAATATTTTCCCAGATAACTCAATTCTCTGACAATTGCGGTTAATTTTCCTTTTGGTCTCTACAATTAGAATTGAAGAGAACGAGTGGAAGTTGGTTGAAGATGGATGAGATGTGGAACAATTGAATTTACACAGAGTTTCATCCTCTTTGCGGGCATTTACAGTCAATTCACAAGTTCGTCTTGACCATGTTGCCAGAGCATAGTGATGAAAAGTCACACAAAAACTATACAAAGTTAATTCTAAAGTGGGACAATGAATTAAGACAATGCCAAATGCTTCAAATCCCACAGAATCTTGTCTCTTTTCCTTTTGTGGGTTGCAAATTTGATGAACAATCTACAAGACTTTGCACCAAGAACTGACATGGCAAATATTAACACAATACCCTGGCGCATGTTAATAATTAAGTGCTCATGTAATTTACCATCAATGGAGCACCTGGGGGTGAGATGACTCACCTTACATCCCAAGCACTTGACACGAGAAGTTTGGGTGTTGCTTTTCATGGAAAAAAAAATTGAGAATCTGCCCAATCTCTCTCCTGAGCAATTCAAAGCCATGGGGAGATAAAGTTTCGATCTGGCAGTGAAAGTTCGACAATGCTAATAGATGGTGATGACTTGAAAGCTTCCGGTAACCTGCAACTTACCACTGAAGACGTGCTGTTGATTAGAACTTGTACAATTTACAATGTCTCGCCCCAAAAGCCACATTTCTCCTGCATCGTGTCAGAATGAGCACTTAAAGCCCCATGCTGAGATGATGCTCATGTCGGAGGTTGAGGCGATTCAACTCCAACATACCACCCAGAATAGGTGAAAACACCAGAGGACGGATGGATGGTGAGTGAGGCTGGAGGATATCTATTGAGTGCAGTTTAAAGTTTCTGGATTGTATGAATATTCATGATAGAGAGAGATGGGTGGTCAAATGGAAATTGGCAGCTTTTCCACATACCGAACCCCGCCTAAAGTTCACACTTAACTTTAGTTTATGCGGTCTGTTGTGTCCAATTGGGTTGGATCCTCGGTAAAATGTCCATCAAACCTTTCAGTTGAAAATCTCAATGCCGCAAAAACGACACTCACCCCCAAATTCTGTGGTGTCCTTATTTGTTTGAGCGCCAAAAAAATGCTCACGTCCAATGAAAAAAGCGCATTTTTTCACTGCGGATGAATTAGTTTCGGCACTGACCCCCAATTGAGCGTTTCGTGGCATCAAAGAACCGCAAACAGTTCTCATGTGATCGGAGTAAATTTCAGCCATTGAGTGTCAAGCCGCAATTCAATTGATTAATTGGAGAGAAAAAATGTAAATTGAAAAAACCATCAAAAGAGGTTTTCCAGGAGAATTCGACTAATTCATCAATATTTACATATGCAAGTAAACTTTTTAGAAAATAAAGAGAGTGAGTAACTCGAGTTAAACCATTTCTGCCATCAATTGAATTCAATAAATTCATTATTTGAATTTAAATAGCAATACATCAATTAATACTCAATTTACTCACCGACAGGCTTTATCAGAGTCCCATAAAAGTGAATTTAAAATAGGTGTTTGTACTAGCAATTATGTAATTTGTATCGGTAAAGCAAATACAAAGCTCATAGCAAAATGTGAAATTGACACGAAATGATAAAGTGTGGGATTTCTTGCATTATTGCTCCATTTATCGAAATACGCGTATAAATACGGGCTTCATTTTCCCGGAAAATGCTGCAGAGGAAGTGCAATAAATGTTTAATTTAGATATTAGATATTCTGATGATGTTTTTACCGTTCATAAAAAGCTTTAAAAATCAATTCAAACCACTACAATATTTGCAAGCTCTAAAAATCTTTAAAATTTTATTACGTTTCTTCATATGTTTAATTATGTAAGAATTTTAAAAGCTTTGAACTTTATTCAAAAAGCTCTTATAATGTTAAAGCTTAGAAATTAATTCAGGCTCGCCGGGTTCGCCTATTCTTTAAGTGTTCCGGATTTTTTTTTAAAAGGCTTTGCAATTTTTTCAAATTTCAGTAACTTCTTTTTTTAGACCCTAATTTTTCTTAAAAAAAAACAATAACTAATAAATAAAACAATAAATCTTACCAAAGCTATTGATATCTTTTTTACAGGCTTTAAAAAATATTTAAAAACCCTTTATTTCGGGTTTGAGAAGAGAAATTCATCCAAAAACTTCAAAAATTCCGAAGTAATTTCTCTTTATAATATTTTAAATATTCTCTTGAGAAAAACAACCTTCATTATTAAACAAATTTCGCTTAATAACAAATGAAATGCCTTTCTCTTAGACGAGACACTAATACACGAAACTCACTTCTCGAATTATACCTACTTTTGCCAACTTCCCCACCAGAACGAGATAATACCAGTCACAATTAACAAACTGTGCTTAAAAAGCTGTAAATTTTTCTTTAAGTGAGCAAACATCTTATCAACCTCCTGCTGTGATCTATTGAGGCGAAGTATCTGGCCTGAAGTGCTTGAGATCATAAAGCTCTTGTCGCGAAATCGTTTCCTTATCACACTGGAAAAAAACAAAGTATGTTTTTCATACCTTGTCAATGTATCATCGGAAAAAGTATGTTTTTCAT